>JAYESA010000006.1:227906542-228116575 GCA_036927795.1 Iris macrosiphon
GGTGGCCGTTGCTGCCGTCGAGGTGTGGCCGGGGTCGTCGCCGGAGGGTCGTCGCAGCGGAGAGCTCGGGGTCATCGTCGGAGAGGTGGCAGTGGTGGCTGTGGAGTGGTGTTAGCAGCGGTGGTTTGTGAAGGGGTGGCCGGGGTCGAGGGCTACTAGTGGTGTTGGGGAGTTGATGGCGGAGAGGCGGCATAGTCGTCGATGGAGGCAGGGACCTCGGGGGTTCACGGCGGAGACTCGGGACGGAGGTGTTGGGTGGATCGAGGTCGGAGTATGTGGCGGCCGGAGTCGGGCTCAGTAGTGGTGGAGATGGCGGTGATGGGGGATTTTATATAGGGCGAGGAGAGAGGGAGAGGCGGTGGCGGTTTCGGCTGGGGGTGAACGACTGTGGGGGAGTTGTAACGGCCGCGGGCGGTTACGGTAGGCGCGGAGGCGAAACGGCCGTCGGGTGAAACGTCGGAACGGTCGGAGAAGGGTTTTCAGTAGTTACTGTAGCGGGCGGGTAGGCGGGTAGGTGGGTTCGGGTCGGGTTCTTTGTTCGGATACGACCCAATCCGATAGGGTTTGGGTCGGGTACGGGTTAGCGGGTACGGGTCGGGTTTAGATTCGACCCGCTATGGTTGGTTTAGTTGGGCTCGGTTCAACTGGGTTCGGTTCAGGGTTAAACCGGTTGGTTCAACCCGGTTTATTTTAGTTTATTTTGGTTTAATTAAAATATTAATTTTTAGGTCTTTAAAAATAGTTCTGGGGTCCAATAAATTCTAAAAAAAATTATCATATATCTAATATTTTATTTTACACCAAAAAATATTATTTTCATAATATTTTAATATTTAACAAAATCATAAAAATTATTTAATACCTGAAAATATTTATTTTAATTAGTAAAAATCACAAAAAATTTCTGAAAATTTATTTTTAAATTCTGAAATTTTTTGGGCGTTTACAATCTACTCCCCTTAAGAGGATTGCGTCATCGCAATCAAAGAATAATAAAACATAACCGGTTAAAAGAGATGACACGGTTGCAAAATATGTTCGAAGCACGACACACAAACAAATAATCTTGATCAAGGACAAATCGAAGGATAAGGGTTAAGCAAAACACATAGGGAAGGAATAAAACATTTATCTAGACAATAGAAGTTAGGTAACTCAAGAGTGAAGGAAATCTGGTCGGAGCAAGAAAATCTATAGCTTAGAAAAACTAGGTTAGCAATTATTAACCATTTCAAAATACTAGGTTTAGCGATAAGGTCATGAACTAACAGCACGTGCTAAAGCATTATTAGAAATAGACATATATGATTAACTTAAATCTTACGTATATTCGCTACTCCACGAGTCTGCGCGTCCTCCATGGTCATTGCAAAAGCTTGTTCGCATCCTTTTGGAGATGCCCTCTGCTGTTGCTGGGCCTGCTGGAAGAGTGCTGTTTGTGGTGCCAAATGTGGCCTTGGCTGATATCCTCCTGGAGCTGGTGGTCTGACTCCTTCAACTTTCGGCTGTGGTGCTCACAATGCTGGATAGACTGGCCTCGGTGCTGGTAAAGCTTATCGGTTTAATATTAGCGGTCCCTCTTGATGCTCAGGATAATCCTTGGCTAAATGTTGGTTGGATCCGCAAATCAAGCATAATCCCAACTTGCGTTTGCAATCGCTCTTATAATGGCCTCGCTTGCCACAATATTGACATGCAGGTAGTATCTTATGAGATGCTCTGGGTGGCTGGTGCATGTGAGATCTCTTTGCAGCTTCTTCCTGTGGTGCTCTGGCTGGTGCTGATGTGAAAGGCCACTTCAGGCTGGACTCTCTCCTGGTGATGCGCTCCATGCGTCGTACTGCAGCAAGGACGTCCGAGTAAGAAGTAGGTGCAACAAAGCCAATCTGTCTCTGTAGCTCAAAGTTAAGTCCGTCGAAGAACTTCTCAGCCTTCTCTTCTTCTGTCGGAATCAAGGTAAGGGCAAAATGACTCAGACGAATGAACTCCGTATTATATTCTTCCACTGTCATATTATCTTGAGTGAGGCGATTCAACTTGTCCCGAAGTTCTGATCGAGCAATAGCTGGAATGTACATCTCCTAAAAGAGTCTAGAGAACTCCTCCCAAGTGACTCGGTCATGTCTGAGCCTCCTCTCTTCAGATAGCCACCAATGGTGCGTATTATCCGTCAGCTGCATCCTGACGGCAGTCATCCATCACTCCTTCGAAAGTTCAGCTACTTCCAATTGGTGTTGTGTGTTCGTGAGCCACTCGTGAACTTCAATTGGCTCCTCCTTGCCAGAAAAGGTACGGGGCTTCAACTGGCGGAAATCAGTAATAGATCCCACATATGGTCGCCTAGCTGGTGGGTTCGCCTGCTCCAGTGCGGTTACTAGGCTGTTCCTCAAGTACTCCGCCTAATGACGCTGAGCTTCTTGTTGAACCTGCTGTTGGGCTTGCATCATTGCATAAAATATTTGAAACATCTGTTGCCCATCCATGGCTTGCCCTGGTGGAAAAACAGGCATCGGCGGTGTGAACTGTGGCGGAGGTGGGATGTCATCACGCCGGAACCTTGAAGTATGCTGGCCAGCTTGATCGCTTTGAGCTGATTGTCCTCTGTCTTCTGGTGTTACTCCATCATCATAGGTGACCACGGTACCTTGTGGTGTACCTAAGGGATTCTCGTCACCGGTTCTTGGATCCATTATTCTGCATTAAAAATAAACTATAAGAACGCACAGAGGAATCAAAATAGGATGCAAATCAAGCAATTAATTCGAATCCGATATAGAGATAAAAAATAATTCAATTCAAATGGATGATATCCTAAAACTTATCATATCCTTATTGCAGGCTTGCTCGGTCCCTTAGTTGAAATCGAACAATTTAGTCATCGACATGCATGGGCCACCACAAAACCATGTCACGTCCCAATTCCAAAATATCGAGGGACTAGACACGTAGCAATGACCAGCAGCACACACCGATGGGCAAACCAATTTAATGGACCATCAGGGTGTACTTAAGCTGTAATACAACAATAATGGTCTATGCTACTAATCTCATCCACAAAAATAAATACAATTAATATGAAATAATACGCAACATCAAGTCTCAATAAAACATATCTCGGGGAACAACCCGATCATAAGTCTGGTACATCAGTCAATAGACAAGAAATAAAGAATATAACAACAGCAAAGACTGAGTATAGATAAAGCAAATACTCAGGAGAAATCCTCGATGATTACCTCGTCCTCTGGTAATGGTACTGCTCCAATGTCAACTCATGTCCTGTACACCTCGAGGTAGATCTCGTCTGCTAAACCTGGGGACATAATCCGGAATCCAGGTCCTCAGGGGATATAGCAAGGTACAAAATAACTCAAGCCATAATAAATGCAGTGCAATGATAAATGAATCATTAGGGTAAACTATGTAACCAGCTATGTGATATGCAAGTTGAGAGCATCACTAGAACTCATGCTGAGACCACTACAAGCTCTGAGTCGGGGAGCCGGTAGTAGTTATACTATGTAGTTTTACTATGTAGTGGGCCTACGATACCGTTAATATATAAAATCAGCCTGTAGCATGTGTGTCTCTCCCCACCCAATGTAATCACACGTCTCATGTCCACGATGTCTCATGTCTATGCCACGCAAGATCATGACCTCTAACTGTTGCAGTGAGTCATAATAATAGCTAAGCATATATAATATTTATGTCACGAATCATATAGCCTTTATAGATTCACCATAAATATCTCAGGAAGATTATGTCTCATGAACAGTGTCAAGTGTCCTATGGTATGACGTACTTGATAATGCAAGCACGAAAAATGTATAGGGTCTCGATATCCATCTCTAGGTGACGTTACACAACTCCGCGTACGGCGTTGACACCCGAATATTATTCGGATGCTAAGCAATGTCATACGGTCCTAGGTTGAGCAGATACATCACAGAAATAGATCAAAAGAATAATATGAAATAAATTACTGCAAGTATGGCAAGGTACACTTGCTTAGGATTTGGTTTCCAACAGCTGCTCTGGTATCAGCAGGATCTACAGGTACTCCTCCGGTTGCTGAAATAAATATTACTATCATGCTCAGAAGACATCAAATAGCTAGAATTGCCTGTCCATAAGTCCAATTTGGACACATGGGGCAAAAGTGACAGTTTTTGGTCAAAGCGGGGTCCACATATGGCCTACTTCGCACCGAAAAATGTGCCAGAGATAATATTCTCCAAATTCGTCAAATTTAGTGTCTACAAGTCCAGAACGACGATACGAACCCAACGAAATGTCCAGAATTGGATTCCGATGAGCCGATCACAAAATTGTCCATCAAGTAGAGCCGTGGGGCCCACGATACGAAATTTTATCAACGTTCTCAGAATTGAACCAAACTTGGGTCACAGGACCAGCGTATCGCTATGAGTCCGATGGCATAAGTTTCGTTTCGATACGACAAGCGTACACGAAGTTACAACGAATTTCAGAACAGGGCCGATACGAGGTGTTGTCGACAGATAAGCGTTGATTCCGGTGTGCACGCACATCCAAATCAACTTTCGCAAAATCTCACACGCCCGTATTGACAGCGCACACCTTTCGGTGTAGTTCGAACACGACCAAGTCGTCTCGTTTAGCGGAGCACACCCAGTTCCCAAAAAATTAGGGTTTTTAAATAACCAATATTTTGGTTATTTTTACCCTCAAAAATATTACAAACTACAGCTCAATAAAATAATCTAAAAACATAGTTTAAAACTTGGTCATATGGTCTAAATTACTGTTCAAGATAATTTTGAAAATATTGAACAAGTTTGTCGCAAAACGGTCGTGAACTGGGGAGTTCAGGACAATTTCTGATTTTCAGAAATTGGGGGTTTATTTTTCTGATTTAGCGTCGCAGTTTGCGACCGACACATGATGCGATACCCCGAACGAGTTACACGGGGTTCGAGAGGGTCACACAGTCTACGCGTAGCAACAGACTGTTCAAAAAATGAGGAGGCGAGGCGAGGGAAAAACTTACCGGAACGTGGAGTCGGAATTGACTAAAAATTTCGTTCGCGAGGTAGCGCGACGAGGCACGGCGGCGGCAACGGCGGAGCTGCGGTTGCTGGGGCTGCTCAGGGAGTGTGGCCGTTGCTGTCGTCGAGGTGTGGTCGGGGTCGTCGTCAGAGGGTCGCCGCAGCGGGGAGCTCGGGGGTGGTGTTAGCAACGGTGGTTTGTGAAGGGGTGGCCGGGGTCGAGGGCTGCTGGTGGTACTGGAGAGTTGATGGTGGAGAGGCGGCGGAGTCGTCGATGGAGGCAGGGAGCTCGGGGGTTCACGACGGAAACTTGGGACGGAGGTGTCGGGTGGATCGAGGTCGAAGTATGTGGCGGTCGGAGTCGGGCTCGGTGGTGGTGGAGATGGTGGTGATGGGGGGTTTTATATAGGGCGAGAAGAGAGGGAGAGGCGGTGGCGGTTTCGGCTGGGGGTAAACGGCTGCGTGGGAGTCGTAACGGCCGCGGGCGGTTACGGTAGGCGCGGAGGCGAAACGACCGCCGGGTGAAACGCCAGAACGGTCGGAGAAGGGTTTTCAGCGGTTACTGTAGCGGGCGGGTAGGTGGGTTCGGGTCGGGTTCTGGGTTCGGATCCGACCCTATCCGATAGGGTTTGGGTCGGGTACGTGTTAGCGGGTACGGGTCGGATTTAGATCCGACCCGCTATGGTTGGTTTAGTTGGGCTCGGTTCAACTGGGTTCGGTTCAGGGTTAAACCGTTTGGTTCAACCCGGTTTATTTTGGTTTGTTTTGGTTTAATTAAAACATTAATTTTTAGGTCTTTAAAAATAGTTCTGGGGTCCAATAAATTCCAGAAAAATTACCCTATGTCTAATATTTTATTTTACACCCAAAAATATTATTTTTATAATATTTTAATATTTAATAAAATCACAAAAATTATTTAATACCTGAAAACATTTATTTAATTAGTAAAAATCACATAAAAATCCCAAAATTTCATTTTTAAATTCTGAAAAATTATGGGTGTTTACATCCCTACCCCTTCGGACTTTCAAAATTTTGACAATCCTATCAATTTAAAGGACTGTCAAAATTTTGACAGTCCTAAAAAACCAACATATTTTCTTTAGAATTGTCGTAATTTTTAGAGTTCTTCCAATTGGTAGGACTGTCAAAATTTTTATATGTTAAATATTCGAACATAGGCTTAGAATTCGAATTGAAAAATTGAAATTTTCGAACTTTTTATTTTTTATTCGAATTGAAAAATAAAAAAGAAAACCATTTTATGAGGAAAAAAAAATTTAAACATGCTCGGCTAAAATTCGAGCTTAGGCTTTCAAGGCCACATATGGTAGTCATACCACTATACTACAACAATATATGTGTTAATATTTAACATATATAACCTAATTCAGTTGGCTCTTATAGTCAGTGATGAGAGGTATAACTTTCTTGGCTAGGCGGACGGTCTCAGGATCGAATCGTGGGAGAGGTGTGGAGTAATGGACCCAAATGACATAAAATACAGCATACACAAATGTAACACCCTATTTTTCTATTTTTTTAAAATATTTTTTTTAGAATTTTCGGTAATTTCTAATTAATTATTAAATATGTTCTTCAGGGATTAATATTTTTATGGATTAAAATAATTATTAAAATATTACAAAAATTATATTTTTGAGTGTATTATTAATTATTGGATGTTGTATAAATTTTCTGGAATTTATTGGGCTCAAAAACTATTTTTAAATTGCTAAAAAAAACCTTTTAATTAAACCGGGTTGAACCGGGCTCAAACCAGACTGAACCGGACTGAACCCGGTCCAACCGAACCGTACCAGCCTAACCCAACTAAACCCGATCCAAGACCTAACGGGTCGGATCGGATCGGACCCGACCCGAACCCGACCCGACCCGTTTTCACTCCCCCTCTTCCCCACGATCTCCCTCCCTCGGTTTCCTGCCAACGCCCCGCCTCCGCTGGCCCACGGCCGCCCCGCCTCGCCCGCGGCCAACCGCCCATGTACCCCGCCTCGCTCGGCCTCCCCACTCCCCCTCTCCCTCTCCCCTTCCCTTTAGAACCCCCGCAGATATGCCACCGCCAACACCAAGTCACCACCATCCCACAGCCTCTCCGCCGTAGCCCGACGCCCCGACCGCAGACGACGAGCCCTCGGCGACCCCAGCGCCACCGTGCCCCGCTGCCGCAGCACAGTAACGCATGCCGCCGGCCGAACTCCGCCATCCCGCAGCTGCCGCCGCGTTGTCCTGTCGAAATCCACAGCAAGGTACCTGTCTTCCCAGCCTTGTATCTCTCTGTGCATAGACCCATTTTTCGTTCTGTCTGCTGTGACGCGTAGACTACATGACCCTCTCGAAACCTGTACAAATAGTCCAGGGTATCGCGTCCTGTGTCGGTCGTAAACCGCGACGCAAAAACAGGAAAATAAACCCAATTTCTAAAAATTCAGAATTTGTCCCGAACTCGCAAGTTCACGACCGTTTTGCGTGCAACCTGTTAACTGTTTTCAAAATCCACTTGAACAGTAATTTAGACCGTATAACCTAGTTTTAAAACCCTATTTTTGTTCAATTTTTTGTGTTGTATGTTGTATTTTATTCGAGGGTAAAAATGGCCAAAAACTTGGTTATTTAAATACCCTGATTTTCTCGAAACTGGGTGCGTCCCGCTAAACGAGGCAACTTGGTCGTGTGCAAACTTCACCGAAAGGTGCACGCCATTAATACGGATGTGTAGAATTTTGTAAAAGTTAATTTGGATGTGCGTGCACACCGAAATCAACGCGTATCCGTCGACAACGTCCCATATCGGCCATGTTCTGAAACTTATTATAACTTTGTGTATGCTCGTCATTTTGAAATGAAACTTACGCCATCGGACTCGTAGTATTTTTCTGGTCCTGTGACCCAAGTTTGGTTCGATTCTGAGAACGTTGACAAAATTTCGTATCGTGGGCCCCACGGCTCCACTTGACGGACGATTTTGTGATCGGCTTATCAAAATCCAGTTGTGGACATTTCGTTGGGTTTGTATCGTCATTATGGACTTGTAGACACTAAGTTTGATGAATTTGGAGGATATTATCTCTGGCACATTTTTCGGTGCGAAGTGGGCCATATGTGGACCCCACTTTGACTAAAAATGGTCAATTTTGCCCTTGTGTCCAAATTGGACTTATGGACAGGTAATTCTTGTCACGCCCCGGCCCCGCCCGGGCCGCCGCTCTGCCCTGCCCCGCCCCGTACGGCCGGGAATTAACGAACCGGACACGAACCACCGTGCCTCGGCGCGCCGGACGCGAATCACCGCGCCCGTCCCGCGGGCGCGAGGGAGGAAGGGGAGCCAATCGAATGGCCCGAGTCGAGCTTTCGGGGGACGTGATGCCGCACGGGCCTGGAGTTGCGCCCGTGCAAGGCCAATCGTTTAAGTTGATAGTTGGCTATCATCGCATCAATCGAGTAAGCAGCGGAAAGGGACTTGTTGCAATGCAATGCATTAGCCAACTGAGTGTTCGGGACAATCGAGGCAACTTGGGTTTCCTTTAGCAAAGGCACACGTTCGTTCCATACATTATGCCCCCTTATACGATAGCATTATCGGGGCAACAATCGAAACCAGGATTTTGGGTCTTCGGGACTGTGGCACGCCTATCGCTCCCTCGGACGATCCAGTACCTGCGAACAAGTAAACTGTTGGTGGGTCAGCACTTTATACAAGTACTGGTGAGATAAATCAACTGAACAGAAACAAGCATTCACTCAAACAGGCACTAAGTAATCATGTTATAAAACATTACATTACTAGTGATCTTTCTAGTTTTACCTAGGTTCGTTTCATGCAGTTCTAGCAGAGTCGATTTACTTGTTTAGAAACATGTTTGGAAACAGAGTTTCATATTGAATATGCAAGCAAGCAAGCCGTTCATGTTTCAGGGTGTGCGCAGTGTGTCTCGTGCGACTCGAGGGTCTGATGCAAGGCTAGACACACGATGCACAATCTTAGGGGCAGTCACTATCCAAGCCAACACAATGACTTAGCTATATGCAGGGCGGTCCCCGAGTATCTCAGGATCGGTAGCGGTTAGTCTAGCATACCAATGACTCATTTCTCTGATGCTAATGGCAGCTGTGACCCATGGTGGCTTGAACGCATGCAGTTCAGCTTTCCACCAAAAGCCATTGTCCGACCGCGTGCGAATGCATGGAACACTATCAAATAAACTCTAGTATGCAGACGAGACGAACCATCAGAATACACTCATTGTTGCGGGGCAATCCGACTTATCACTTGAACACGTTCAGGCACAGTATGGTTCTCTCGAAGCATAGACGATAGTGAACATATTTATGCACTCTAAGCAGGCGATTCAGGATTCTCGTTAAGCAGGCATTGTTTCAAAGACAAGCTAGGTGAGTTCGTTCATTAACATGCAAGGCAGGTTCTATCATTCTCTTAAGAAAACATTGCAAGCAAAAACTCAGATTATTATTAAGGCGTGCAAGAATCAGAGAACGAAGTTCTGCCCACTCACCTTGATACATAACGCCGGCGCGGAGCGGGGCGTTACAATTCTAGCTATTTGATATCTTCTGAACATGATGGTAACGTTCATTTCAGCAACCGGAGGAGTACCTGCAGATCCCTCGGATACCAGAGGTAGTTGGAAACCAAATCCCAGGCAAGTGTACCTTGCCAATCTTGCAGTACTTGCTACATAATATTTTCTTGATTCAATTATATGATATATATGTTCAACCTAGGGCCGTGTAACATTACTTAACGTCCGAATAATATTCGGGTGTCAAACGCCGTACGCAGAGTTGTGTAACGTCACCTAGAGATTGATATCGCGACCCTATACATATTCGTGCTTGCATTATCGAGTACGCCATACCATAGGACACTTGACACTGTTCATGAGATAGAATTTTTCTGAGATATTCATGGTGATTCTGTATAGGTTACATGATTTGTGACATAGATATTACATATGCTTAGCTATCATTATGACTCGTTGCATTATTTAGAGGTCATGATCTTGCGTGTTATGGACATGAGATATCGTGGACATGAGACGTATGATTATATTGGGTGGGAAGAGACACACCATACTACAGGCTGATTATTGATATATGTTATACTACTTTCTTTGGCATATATACGGAAGTCGTGATACTGCTTGCTTTGGCATATATACGGGAGTCGTAATACTAAATGCTGCTATGGATTTCCCCTACACAGAGCCTATAGTAGTTTCAGCCTAAGTATGATTAATGCTCTTATTTGCATATCACATAGCCGGTTACATAGTTTGCCTATTGATACATTTTATATACTGCATATATTTTGGCATGCTGTTTCTTGTACCTTGTTACGTCCCTCTGAGGACCTGGTCCCTTGCCAGTTTTGCAGCATAGACAGTTGTGGAACCTGTTTGGAGTTGCTGATGTGTGTTGCTTTATCATGCAGGAATTTGGTGCCAGGTACTTATATCATTTCTTCCGGAATATTGGTTATTACTCATATTGTTTATTCATCTGCTGATATAGCCTAGTTTTATAGACTAATATTCCTTTTCGAGTCTATTCGAGCTTATGGGTTACTGGCGGCCGACTTTAGCACATGTAGCTCATTTTTGTATATCCTGATCATTGTGGATTGAGGTATAGATATTAATATTTACTTGATTATATAGATAGTGACCTTTCTAGTACAGCTTATACGTGTTCGAATTGGACCAGAGTCTGGTCGAATGCGTAGCTGGCATGTTACGTATTCCTAGTCCTACGTATTTTGGGACTGGGCGTGACATATTTTTGTGGTAGCCCATGCAGGTCCTGATTAAATTATTTTAGTTACTTTTCGGTACTGAGCGAGCCTGTAATCAAAGTTAGCAGTGTTAGCATCTCAATCCATAACTGACTTAAAAATTCTTTAGCATTTTATTATCGCCCTTGAACTTCATAAATTGTACTCTTTTAATCCCATTGATATCCTTATTATCGTTTATCATCTCTTCCTATTTCGGAGAGATGAATGTTCGTGCACGGTGTTTCCTCCAGAAGCAGATCCTTGTCAAGGCAGAAGAAGATATGCTGGATATAAATTTTTGAGAAAACGGTTACCCTTAGTAGGATAGTAGATATGTTATTCCTATATGCTAGAGTTAGTGTAGAGTTTAGCATGAGAATTGAATATAGTATCAAAGACCTAGAACTAATAGAACCTCACCCTTGATTATAGGTAGCAAGTAATTTGGAAGTATTGGAAGGAAGGAAAGAGGGTTTGATTCTAATGCGCTGGAATACTTTAGGGAATACATAGCTTGATGCCAAGGATCAGATTTGGCTCATGATGGTGATACAAGGAATTGCATTATGACCTTAATGGAACCTTGTATAGCAGGCCATAATGGTTAAAACCTTAGTTGTCTTGTGACTTGTATTATCAAAAATTAGATCTTATGACCCAACTGTTACACCCATACTATTTGTGCCAAAGAATGATGGGACGGTACGCCTGTGTATTAACTACAGGGCACTGAACGCTGTAACCATCAAGAACCGGTATCCCTTGCCACGCATTGACCAGTTGAGTGATGCGAGTATATTCTCAAATATAGATCTTGGATTCAGTTATCACCAGATTAGAGTGCGTAGAGAGGATATACAGAAAACAACCTTCAGGACCAAGTATGGACACTAGGAGTTCTTAGTTATGTTGTTTAACCAACGCGCCAGCTGTGTTCAAAAGTTTGATGAAAGAAGTTTTTGTATCTGGACAAGTTAGTGGTTGCATATTGATGACATCTTGATATATTCTAAGAGCCATGTAGAGCACGAGCAGCACTCTTTAAGCAGGCCCAACAACAGAAGAGGGCACCACCGCAAGGGCGTGGGACATGCTTTTGCAATGACAGTGGAGGACGCACGGACTCGAGGAAGAGCGAATACGAGCAAGATTTAAGTTATTCATAGATATATATCCCTAGTAATGCCTTAGCATGTGCCTGTTATTTCATTTCCTTAGCCTCAACCCTAGTATTTTGAATTTGTTAGCACATGATACCCAAGCTGCAGATTTTGCTCTATCCAGATTCCTTTACTCTTGAATTACTTATCTAGTAAAATATTTTCTTATGTGTTCTGCTTGATCCTCACCCCTTTTCCTTCGATTTTTCTCGATCATGATTCTTTCTTGTGTCATGCTTTCAAACATGTCTTGCGACCACGTCATTGCTGCTGTCGGTTATTTTCTTAATTGTGAGGACGCAATTCTTTTAAGGTGGGTAGATTGTAACACCCTTTTTTTTGTTTTTTTAAAATGAATTTTCTAAAATTTTCGGTAATTTTTAATTAATTATTAAAAATGTCCTTCAAGGATTAATATTTTTATGGATTAAAATAATTATTAAAATATTACAAAAATTATATTTTTGGGTGTATTATTAATTATTGGATGTTGTGTAAATTTTCTGAAATTTATTGGGCTCAAAAACTATTTTTAAATTACTAAAAAAACTCGTTTTAATTAAACCGAGTTGAACCGGGCTCAAATCGGACTGAACCGGACTGAACCCGGTCCAACCGAACCGGACCGACCTAACCCAACTAAACCCGACCCAAGACCTAACTGGTCAGATCGGATCGGACCCGACCCGAACCCGACCCGACCCGTTTTCACTCCCCCTCTCCCCCACGATCTCCCTCCCCGCGGTTTCCGGTCGACGCCCAGCCTCCGCTGGCCCACGATCGCCCCGCCTCGCCCGTGGCCAACCGCCCACGTCCCCGCCTCGCTCGGCCTCCCCGCTCACCCTCTTCCTCTCCCCTTCCCTTTAAACCCCCTAGATCCGCCACCGCCAACACCAAGTCACCACCACCCCACAGCCTCTCCGCCATAGCCCCGACGCCCCGGCCGTAGACGATGAGCCATCGGCAAACCCAGCGCCGCCGTGCCCCACTGCCGCAGCACAGCAACCCACACCACCGGCCGAGCTCCGCCATCCCGCAGGCGCCGCCGCGTCGTCCTGTCGAAATCCACAACAATAGACCTGTCTTCCCAGCCTTGTATCTCTCTGTGCATAGACCCATTTTTTGTTCTGTCTGCTGTGACACATAGAGTGCATGACCCTCTTGAAACCCGTATAAATAGTCCGGGGTATCGCATTCTGTGTCAGTCGCAAACCGTGACGCAAAAATAGTAAAATAAACCCAAATTCTAAAAATTCAAAATTTGTCCCGAACTCGCAAGTTCACGACCGTTTTGCGTGCAACCTGTTAACTGTTTTTAAAATCTACTTGAATAGTAATTTAGATCGTATAACATAGTTTAAAACCCTATTTTTGTTCAATTTATTTTGTTGTATGTTGAGTTTTATTCGAGGATTAAAATGGCCAAAAACTTGGTTATTTAAATACCCTGATTTTTTCGGAACTGGGTGCGCCCGCTAAACGAGGCGACTTGGTCGTGTGCGAACTTCACCGAAAGGTGAGCGCCGTTAATACGGAAGTGTAAAATTTTGTGGAAGTTGATTTGGATGTGCGTGCACACCGAAATCAATGCGTATCCGTCGACAACGCCCTATATCAGTCATGTTCTGAAACTCATTGTAACATTGTGTGTGCTCGTTATTTCAAAACGAAACTTGTGCCATCGGACTCATAGTATTTTTCTGCTCCGGTGACCCAAGTTTGGTTCGATTCTGAGAATGTTGACAAAATTCCGTATCGTGGGTCCCACGGCTCCACTTGACGGACGATTTTGTGATCGACTCATCAAAATCCAATTATGGACATTCCATTGGATTCGTATCGTCGTTTTGGACTTGTAGACACTAAGTTTGACAAATTTGAAGAACTTTATCTCTGGCACATTTTTCTGTGCGAAGTGGGCCACATGTGGACCCCACTTTGGCCAGAAACGGTCAATTTTGCCCCTGTGTCCAAATTGGACTTATGGAGAGGCAATTCTAGCTATTTGATATCTTTTGAACATGATGGTAACATTTATTTCAGCAACCGGAGGAGTACCTGCAGATACCTCGGATACCAGAGTAGCAATTGGAAACCAAATCCTAGGCAAGTGTACCTTGCCAATCTTGCAGTACTTGCTACATAATATTCCCTTGATTCAATTATATGATATATATGTTCAACCTAGGGCCGTGTGACATTACTTAACGTCCAAATAATATTCGGGTGTCAAACGCCGTACGCGGAGTTGTGTAACGTCACCTAGAGATTGATATCGCAACCCTATACATATTCGTGCTTGCATTATCGAGTACGTCATACCATAGGACACTTGACACTATTCATGAGACAGAATCTTCCTGAGATATTCATGGTGATTCTGTATAGGTTACATGATTTGTGACATAGATATTACATATGCTTAGCTATCATTATGACTCGTTGCATTATTTAGAGGTCATGATCTTGCGTGTTATGGACATGAGACATCGTGGACATGAGACGTGTGATTATATTGGGTGGGGAGAGACACACTATACTACAGGCTGATTATTGATATATGTTATACTACTTGCTTTGGCATATATACGGGAGTCGTGATACTGCTTGCTTTGGCATATATACGGGAGTCGTAATACTAAATGCTGCTATGGGTTTCCCCGACACAGAGCCTATAGTAGTTTCAGCCTAAGTATGATTAATGCTCTTATTTGCATATCACATAGCCGGTTACATAGTTTTCCTATTGATACATTTTATATACTGCATATATTTTGGCATGCTGTTTCTTGTACCTTGTTAAGTCCCTCTGAGGACCTGGTCCCTTGCCAGTTTTGCAGCATAGACCGTTGTGGAACCTGTTTGGAGTTGCTGATGTATGTTGCTTTATCATGCAGGAATTTGGTGCCAGGTACTTATATCATTTCTTCCGAAATATTGGTTATTATTCATATTGTTTATTCATCTGCTGATATAGCCTAGTTTTATAGACTCATAATACTTTTCGAGTCTATTCGAGCTTATGGGTTACTGGCGGCCGACTTTAGCATATGTAGCTCATTCTTGTATATCCTGATCATTGTGGATTGAGGTATAGATATTCATATTTACTTGATTACATATATAGTGACCTTTCTAGTACAGCTTATACGTATTCGAATCGGACCAGAGTCTGGTCGAATGCGTAGCTGGCATGTTACGTATTCCTAGTCCTACGTATTTTGGGACTTAGGTGTGACAACAAAGTTTCATGTATTACGTCGAGCATCACAACATTGTAATATTTATTAGTATCAAAGGTTTTAGTTTTCTTTTGAGTTAGAAAAAATTTAAATTTTTTTTTTTTACTTTCTTTAACTCAAAAGAGAAAATAATACCTTTGATACTAATATAATTTATGTTACAATGTTAACACATAGATTGTTATAGTGTAGTGGTAAGACATTTTTTTTTACTCAAAAGTTAGTTTTTTTTTATTTTTCAACTCAAAGGAAAAAAATTTAAAATAAAAAGTTAGAAAACGTCCCTATTAATGGCGTTTTAAGCAAATAATTTTTGATTTTTTTTCGGCCCACAAAAATTAAAAAAAGTTAAAAGTTAAACGCCCATGACATGTTCTGTCATCCCCCTTTCCCAAGAATTATCTGTCAGTAAGCCCCATGAGAAAGAATTTCGGCCGAAAAAAAAAATCTCGACCGAAAAATAAAATTTGAAAACGCCTATACTAGGGCGTATCCAGCTGGTCGAAAAAAGGAGAAATTTGAAAATGCCCATGGTAAAACGTTTTCGTCGAATTTAAAAACAAAACTTCCTAAGTGAAATTTTTCAATTTTTTTTATAAATCTTATATGTCCTTATTAAAGGCATTTTCAACTTAATTCTATTTTTATATTTTGTTCCAACGAAAACGCCTTTAGTAAGGACGTTTCTTTTCTTCGCAGACAATTTTTTAAAACTTAATTCTCTACAACTAATTTAATAATAATTTAATTCTCTATATAGAATTTTCTACTTCTATCGTTTCATAAAAATAGTGAATAATGCATTAGGGAAATACTTTTAATGAGTCCGAAAGAAGAAGGTTTTAGTAAAATACTTTCAATTAGTCCGAGCAGGCTGAACTCGAATCCCGCTCCTCTTTTTCCCATAGGCGGATCTACCGCTATCGCTACCCCTACGTTTATTGTATGTCTCATAGATGATATTTTGTAAAGAGATATTTTAATAAATATTCTCATTCAAAATATGAAAACTACCATATATTTTCACTATCCTAAAACTAAGAGAGACTATTTTTTTTACGGAACAGTCAAAATCTTAGTTAAGTGAGTTCAGGTGCTCACTTAACTCATGTGTGACGCTGTAAAATGACACAAATATCCACAAAATAAATTTTTATGAATTCTCTGTCTCACATTTGACATGCATCATGTAAGTAAATATGAAAAAAACATACTCTAATATGACACATTTAATAGTGAATTTATTTCGTGGACATTTGTGTCATTTTACAGTGTCACATGTGAGTTAAGTGAGCACGTGAGCTCACTTAAACGAGATTTTGATTGTTTCGTAATAGTAATGAGTGTATCACTTTCTTTCTTTTTTAAATAGTTGGGGTCTCTACTAGTTTTCATATTTTGGGCGGAGCATTTACAAAAATATTTCTTTTGTAAATTTGGAGTTAGTAATTTCACAATTTCGTGTTTGGGTGTCTACGAGGGAGACATAAAAGTAAAAAAGAACAAAAAATTTGGTTTAGCAAAATAAATTTATATTAAATTTATGCAAACGAAACAAGTTTGTAAAATTTTGAAAAAAAAGACAGAGTCCGCCAACAGTGTTGGCGGAAAACACAACTTACGTACACGTAGGCAGGAAAAAAAAATTAAAGTGGACCCCACAAGCCAATTTTTGCCAACACTGTTGGCTAAAATTGGTGGGGGGCCAATTTCAGCCAACTCAGTTGGCAGAAATTTGGTGTGGGGGCCCAAGGGTTCATGTCACGCCCCAGTCCCAAAATGCCGAGGGACTGAGCACGTGAGCAATGGCCAGCAGCACGCACTGATGGATAACCCAATTTAATGGATCCATCAGGGCATGCTTAAGCTGTAGTCTAGCAGTACTAAGTACAAGTCTCAGGTATTACTAATCTCATCCACAGAAATAACACAGATTAATGCCAGAAAATAAATGCAATAGAAATAAATATGCAATATCAAATTAGGTTATCTCGGGAAACAATCCGAGAATATGTCTGTTACATTTAAGGAAAAATAGACAGAAAATAAAATGGAAATACTGTGTAGATAAAGCCGGGCTCAGGAGAAATCTTTGGCCACTATCTCGTCCTCTATTCCTGGTTCTGCTCCAAGGAGTGCTCCGGTACCGTACACCTCTGGGTAGTTCTCTTCAGCTGTACCTGGGGACATAATCCGGATCCAGGTCCTCAGGGGACAGCAAGGTACAGAAAATACAAGCCAAAATAAATACGGTGCAGCAGATAAAATAATCATCAGGGTAAACTAAGTAACCAACTAAGTGATATGCAATATGAGAGCAGCACTAGAACTCAGGCTGAAGCCACTACAAGCTCTGTGTCGGGAAGCCGGTAGCGGCAATAACTATGAATTATACTCTGAAATATACTATGTTTTTATATATAATATCAGCCTGTAGTCTGTGTATCTCTCCCCACCCAATGTAATCCCACGTCTCATGTCCACGATGCCTCATGTCCATGTCACGCACGATTATAACTAATGCAGCAAGTCTGATAGCTATGAATCAAATGTCTAAGAATGTAAAGTCTATGTCATAAAACATGCATCCTATACAGAATCACCTTGAATGTCTCGGGAAGACTCTGTCTCATGAAATAGTGTCAAGTGTCCTGGTTCTGGTGTACTTGATAGGACAAGTACGAGAATTATCGGATCTCGATATCCATGTCTATGTGACGTTACACAACCCCGCGTACGGAGTTGGTACCCGACTATGATCGGACACTAAGCACGTCACTCGTTTCCTAGGTTAAGCAGTTAAAACATGTTTATATTTAATTCCATAAGAAATCCATTAAAATACTATGTCAAGAATTACTGAGATTTGGCAAGCTTTACTTGTCCATTATTGCATAGTTAAATCCAGAAAATAATTAGCAAGCTGCAGGATTTGGCAAGGTACACTTGCCTGTGGTTCCTGTTCCAATTGCGGCTCTGACTTCAGCTGGAATTGCAGGCGGTACTCCGGTTACTGAAAAAAATATCACCATCAGATCAAGAATATATCAATCAGCTAGAAACGCCTGTCCTTGAGTCCAATTTGGAGACAAGGGCAAAAATAGCAATTTTGGGTCAGAACGGGGTCCGCATGTGGGCCCGCTTTGCACCGAAAAACGTGTCCGGGTCAAAGGTCTCCAAATTTATCAAACTTAGTGTCAACAGGTCAGGAAAGATGATACGAACCCAACGGAACTTCCCGAATTGGATTCCGATGAGCCGATCACAAAATCGCCCGTCGAGCGGGGCCTGTGGGGCCCACGACACGCGATTTCGTCAACGTTCTCAGAATCGAACCAAACTTGGCTCACAGGACCAACGTATTGCTACGAGTCCGATGGCACAAGTTTTGTCTCGATTCGACGTGTGTACACAAAGTTAGGGCGCATTCCAGAAAGTACGGATACGGGATGATGTCCGCGGATACGCGTTGATTCCGGTGTGCACGCACACCCGAATCAGCTTTCACGAAATCCCACACGTCCGTATCGACGAGGCACACGTATCTGTGAAGATCTCGCGCGACCAAGTCGTCCCGTTTGGCGGGACGTACTCAGTTCCTGGGTGAAACAGGGTCTGGTTTTTCCTGTTTTTGGATCGCGGTGTGCGATCACCACAGGACGCGATGCCCCGAACAGTTTATCCGGACACCAAGAGGGTCATACAGGCTTCGCAACGCAATTTGCGGAATCGAAAACGGAGCTACGAGCGAAAAGATACACGCACCTGAAGGGGGCCCGAAAACCAGGGTCAAACCGTGTCCGACACGTGTCCGACTTGTGTCGGACACAGGGAAGAATTAGGGTTAGGGTTTGGGATTCCTCGTCGGAATCCGGCGGAGGACGGCCGGGCTGAGGCGGAGGGGGCCGGGGGCGGTCCGGGCGGAGACGGAGAGAACGCGGGGGCGGCCGGAGGCGGTTCTGCGGCGGGGAGCTGCTGCCGCTGCGGCTGCTGACTGCTGCTGCTGCCCGCGGTGGGGGAGGCCGGAGCTGGGGAAGAAGGAGGAGGCGGCGCAGGCGGCAGAGGGCGGTTGGTGGCAGGGCGACGCCGACGGGGAGGGGAGCCGGTGGTGGCGGGGTAGTGGCTAGGGTTAGGGGAGGCGGTGGAGGGATTTCGAGGGGTGGCCGGAGGGGTATTTATAGGGCTGGGGGAGCTCGAGCGGGGCGGAGGAGGCGGAGAGAGGGGGTGGACGTGGCCGGAAGAGGCGGAGGGGAGGCGACGTGGCCGGCCGGAGCGGGCGGAGCGGGGCCGGAAAATGCGGGGGCTAGGGCTTCGTGGGGGAGATGGAGAAACGGGTTCGCGGGTCGGACGGGTTCGGTCGGGCGGACCCGACCCGACCCGATAGCCTACGGGTGGCTGGGCCGGTGGGTTGGGCCCTGTTGGGTTGGGCCGGTCCGGGTTATTGGGTTAGGTTAATAAATAAAATAAATAATTAAAAAATAAATTAATAAACAAATAAATAAATAAGTAAATAGTTAAATAGTTTTTAGGTGTTTTAAAATATGCCCGGGGCCCAATAAATTCCAGAAAAATTGCCCTAAGTCCAGTTTTTTTATTTTACATCCAAAAATATTATTTTCATAATATTTTAATACTGTTTATTATCATTTAAAAATCATTGAATAATTCAAACCCTGTTTTTAAATTACAGAAAATCCCAGAAAATTCCAGAAAATTGTGAAAAATCCAGTTTTTAAAATTTTGAAAAAAATCAGGGGGTTTACAATCTACCCCCCTTAAAAGGATTGCGTCCTCGCAATCAAAGAATAACCGGTCAACAGAGATGACGCGGTCGCAACATTGTTTGAAAATACATCACAAGATACTTAGGGAAGTACCGTTTTCCTAAAAATTGAAAGTTTAGACTTTCCAGGAAAATCTAGTTAAAGAAAAAAAAATCTACAATTTTTATGAAAACCAGGTTGTTATTAACAAGTTACAAATTACTAGGTTGGGGCTGGGGTCATGAACCAACGGGCACGAACTACAACAAGACTAGAAACGGAAAACTACGAATCACTTACTCGCATCAGCGTCCTGCACAGTCAGCGCATAAGCTTGTCCTCGTCCTTGAGGTAGATTCCTCTGCTGCTGTTGGGCTTGCTGGAAGAGTGTCGCCTGAGGTGCCAGAGGTGGCCTCGGTGCTGGTGAAGCTGGTTGGTTTGCCCTTGGTGCTCCATCTCGATACTGGGGAGTCCTTGGCTATGTGCTGATTGGCCCCGCAAATCAGGCACAATCCCAACTTACGTCCGCAGTCCTTCTCGACATGACCTAGCTTGCCGCAGTAGTGACAGGTAGGAAGGGTCTGCGAAGCTGTCCTCGGTGGCTAGTGCGGGTGAGATCTCTTTGCAGATTCTCCTGGTGATGCTCTGTCTGGTGCTGAGGTGATTGGCCGCTTGTGGCGAGACTCCCTCCTGGTGACGCATTCCATGCGTCGGGCTGCAGCGAGAACGTCTGAGTAGGAGGTAGGTGCGATGGATCCGATGAGTCTCTGTAGCTCGAAGTTCAGTCCGTCGAAGAATTTCTCGGCCTTCTCTTCCTCTGTCGGGATCAGGGTGGGGGCGAAGCGGCTCAGACGAATAAATTCTGTGTTGTATTCTTCCACCGTCATAGAGTCCTGAGTGAGGCGATTGAATTTGTCCCACAGTTCTGACCGAGCGATGGCAGGAATGTACATCTCCTGGAAGAGTCTGGAGAACTCCTCCCAAGTGACTCGGTCTGGCCCGAGTCGCGTCTCCTCAGACAACCACCAGTGGTGCGCGTTGCCTGTCAATTGCATTCGGACGGCAGTCATCCAGCGTTCCCGTGGAAGCTCAACTGCTTCAAGTTGATGCCGTATGTTGGTGAGCCACTCATGAACTTCGGTGGGCTCCTCTTTTCCAGAAAAGGTGCGGGGCTTCAGTTGGCGGAAGTCAGTGATTGAGCCTGTAGTTGGCCGTCGAGTTGGTAGGTTGGCCTGCTCCAGTATAGTTATGATACTGTCCCTCCAGAAGTTAGCTTCGTGACGCTGAGCCTCGTGTTGGACTTGTTGCTGAGCTTGCATCATCGCGTAGATCATTTGGAATATCTGCTGCCCGTCAATTGGCTGTTCTTGTGGGAGTACGGGCGTTGGTGGAACGAACTGCGATGGAGGTGGAATGTCATCGCGTCGGAATTGGGAGGTAGGTTGACCTGCCTGCTGGCTTTGTTGAGTTGAGGGAACTCCTCCGACTGGTGTCACTTCGTCGTCATAGGTGACACCTGTAGCTTGTGGGGTTCCGGCGGGAGTCTCATTGCATTCTTGTGGGTCCATTTTCCTGCATCCAAAATAACCAATAAGAGGCGCACAGGAATCAAGGCAAGATGCAAGTCAAAATTAGTTCGAATATGATACAGATATCAAAAACGATTCAAGCAAGTGGATGAGATCCTAAAAACTTATCCTATTTTTATTGCAGGCCTATTCGGTCCCTAAGTTGAAACCGAACAATTTAGTCGTGGACCTGCATGGGCCACCACAAAAACCATGTCACGCCCCAGTCCCAAAATGCCGAGGGACTGAGCACGTGAGCAATGGCCAGCAGCACGCACTGATGGACAACCCAATTTAATGGATCCATCAACGCATGCTTAAGCTGTAGTCTAGCAGTACTAAGTACAAGTCTCAGGTATTACTAATCTCATCCACAAAAATAACACAGATTAATGCCAGGAAATAAATACAATAAAAATAAATATGCAATATCAAATTAGGTTATCTCGGGAAACAATCCGAGAATATGTCTGTTATATTTAAGGAAAAATAGACAGGAAATAAAATGGAAATACTGTGTAGATAAAGCCGGGCTCAGGAGAAATCTTCGGCCACTATCTCGTCCTCTGTTCCTGGTTCTGCTCCAAGGAGTGCTCCGGTACCGTACACCTCTGGGTAGTTCTCTTCAGCTGTACCTGGGGACATAATCCGGATCCAGGTCCTCAGGGGACAGCAAGGTACAGAAAATACAAGCCAAAATAAATACGGTGCAGCAGATAAAATAATCATCAGGGTAAACTAAGTAACCAACTAAGTGATATGCAATATGAGAGCAGCACTAGAACTCAGGCTGAAGCCACTACAAGCTCTGTGTCGGGGAGCCGGTAGCGGCAATAACTATGAATTATACTCTGAAATATACTATGTTTTTATATATAATATCAGCCTGTAGTCTGTGTATCTCTCCCCACCCAATGTAATCCCACGTCTCATGTCCACGATGCCTCATGTCCATGTCACGCACGATTATAACTAATGCAGCAAGTCTGATAGCTATGAATCAAATGTCTAAGAATGTAAAGTCTATGTCATAAAACATGCATCCTATACAGAATCACCTTGAATGTCTCGAGAAGACTCTGTCTCATGAAATAGTGTCAAGTGTCCTGGTTCTGGTGTACTTGATAGGACAAGTACGAGAATTATCGGGTCTCGATATCCATGTCTATGTGACGTTACACAACCCCACGTACGGAGTTGGTACCCGACTATGATCGGACACTAAGCACGTCACTCGTTTCCTAGGTTAAGCAGTTAAAACATGTTTATATTTAATTCCACAAGAAATCCATTAAAATACTATGTCAAGAATTACTGAGATTTTGCAAGCTTTACTTGTCCATTATTGCATAGTTAAATCCAGAAAATAATTAGCAAGCTGCAGGATTTGGCAAGGTACACTTGCCTGTGGTTCCTGTTCCAATTGCGGCTCTGACTTCAGCTGGAATTGCAGACGGTACTCTGGTTACTGAAACAAACATCACCATCAGATCCAGAATATATCAATCAGCTAGAAACGCCTGTCCTTGAGTCCAATTTGGAGACAAGGGCAAAAACGACAATTTCGGGTCAGAACGGGGTCCGCATGTGGGCCCGCTTTGCACCAAAAAACGTGTCCGGGTCAAAGGTCTCCAAATTCATCAAACTTAGTGTCAACAGGTCAGGAACGATGATACGAACCCAACGGAACTTCCCGAATTGGATTCCGATGAGCCGATCACAAAATCGCCCGTCGAGCGGGGCCTGTGGGGCCCACGACACGCGATTTCGTCAACGTTCTCAGAATCGAACCAAACTTGGCTCACAGGACCAGCGTATTGCTACGAGTCCGATGGCGCAAGTTTCGTCTCGATCCGACGTGTGTACACAAAGTTAGGGCGCGTTCCAGAAAGTACGGATACGGGGCGATGTCCGCGGATACGCGTTGATTCCGGTGTGCACGCACACCCGAATCAGCTTCCGCGAAATCCCACACGTCCGTATCAACGAGGCGCACGTATCTGTGAAGATCGCGCGCGACCAAGTCGTCCCGTTTGGCGGAGCGTACTCAGTTCCGGGGTAAAACATGGTCTAGTTTTTCCTGTTTTTGGATCGCGGTGTGCGATCACCACAGGACGCGATGCCCCGAAGAGTTTATTCGGACACCGAGAGGGTCATACAGGCTTCGCAACGCAATTTTCGGAATCGAAAATGGATCTACGAGCGAAAAGATACACGCACCTGAAGGGGGCCCGAAAACCAGGGTCAAACCGTGTCCAACACGTGTCCGACTTGTGTCGGACACAGGGAAGAATTAGGGTTAGGGTTTGGGATTCCTCGTCGGAATCCGGCGGAGGACGGCCGGGCTGAGGCGGAGGGGGCCGGGGGCGGTCCGGGCGGAGACGGAGAGAACGTGGGGGCGGCCGGAGGCGGTTCTGCGGCGGGGAGCTGCTGCCGCTGCGGCTGCTGACTGCTGCTGCTGCCCGCGGTGGGGGAGGCCGGAGCTGGGGAAGAAGGTGGAGGCGGCGCAGGCGGCAAAGGGCGGTTGGTGGCAGGGCGGCGCCGACGGGGAGGGGAGCCGGTGGTGGCGGGGTAGTGGCTAGGGTTAGGGGAGGCGGTGGAGGGATTTCGAGGGGTGGCCGGAGGGGTATTTATAGGGCTGGGGGAGCTCGAGCGGGGCGGAGGAGGCGGAGAGAGGGGGTGGACGTGGCCGGAAGAGGCGGAGGGGAGGCGACGTGGCCGGCCGGAGCGGGCGGAGCGGGGCCGAAAAACGCGGGGGCTAGGGCTTCGTGGGGGAGATGGAGAAACGGGTTCGCGGGTCGGGCGGGTTCGGTCGGGCGGACCCGACCCGACCCGATAGCCTACGGGTGGCTGGGCCGGTGGGTTGGGCCCTGTTGGGCTGGGCCGGCCCGGGTTATTGGGTTAGGTTAATAAATAAAATAAATAATTAAAAAATAAATTAATAAACAAATAAATAAATAAGTAAATAGTTAAATAGTTTTTAGGTGTTTTAAAATATGCCCGAGGCCCAATAAATTCCAGAAAAATTGCCCTAAGTCCAGTTTTTTTATTTTACATCCAAAAATATTATTTTCATAATATTTTAATACTGTTTATTATCATTTAAAAATTATTGAATAATTCAAACCCTGTTTTTAAATTACAAAAAATCCCAGAAAATTCCAGAAAATTGTGAAAAATCCAGTTTTTAAAATTTTGAAAAAAATCAGGGGGTTTACAGTTCATTTGATTGGTTTGGTTTGGTTTGGTTTGTTTGGTTGGATTGATTTGTTTGGTTGGTTTATTTTAATTAGTTATATTTTGGTTTTATATATTTAGTTTTGTTTTGTAATTAGATTTAAAAAATTTTATTTAGTTTTATTTTGTATTTAGCGAAATAAAATTAAAATAAATTAATTGTAAAGAAAAATTAGGAAAAAAAAAATGGCTTAATTTAAAATGTTACTTAAAGAAAAAATGGCTATTGCAATGTTTGATAAGAAAAAAAAAGAAGAAAAAGAAGAAAAAATAAAATAAAAACTAGTATTTATTTGTCTCCTCTAATTTTATGTTTATTTTAATGGTTTAGTTTATTTTTATATGAAAAAAAAGACAAAGTAAAGAAGAAAGACAAATAATAGGTCGGGGAATGATTTGGTTTTTATATCGGTTTGAAATTGGGTCTGGGTCTATGGATTGTTAGTTTAGTAGTTGGTTTATGTACAACGGCTATTTCACAACGGCTCTTTCAACGACTCTTATTTTTTCAACGTTCATATCCAACGTTCGTCTAACGATCGGTTTGAAGTTACCTATATGAATGTAGTATTTGTTTGATATCAGCATATCAAACATTACAATCAAAATTTTTATTTCTTTTTATACGAAGTTTCTTTCTTTCGACACAGAAGAAGCTCAGTTCAATATACGATCTTTGAAGCCCATTTTCTTGTTGCCATGGATCGAAGTATAACAATACTATGCTCGCTTGGTGGTGTACTAAATGGGTTAGCTTATGAATGAGGTTTAGTTGAAGTTTTTTTAATTGATCGAAATATTTCGTTTTATAATTTATGTAATCTAATATTTGAAATTTTTCTATTGACTGTGAATTTTTATTGGTACAAATTTATCTATCTAATTGCATAAATTTAGTTAGTGAGGAGGCATAAAAATTTATTCTTGAAGTTAATATACAATCAGCATATATTAATATTTTTGTGACTCCACATCCACCACCACCACCGAGAATTAGTAGTGGTCCTAGTTCTTCTCACCAAGTTATTTCATTTACTGAAGAAGAACATAGAGTAGATGATGGTAATACCGACGATTAAAATAGTGATGATTTAATAGAAAATATAGATGATCTACTTGATGATAATGTTGATAGTTTAAACAATTTATTCATTGGAAGAGAATTTATAAATCGTCATGCATTTAGAAGTTTTATTAGTGATATAGCAATAGGAAAAAAAAATTTGCAGGGCTACTAGAAACAATGCCAGTAGAATTGTATATAAATGTAACGTTTCTAGTTGTAATTGGAGAGTGTACGCTAAAGCCATTGGCAACGGCAAAATATTCTTCATTAGTACGCTAGAAAATATACATTCTTGTTTAGGTGGACTTACAACGAAAAATCATCCATTAGCGACAACTATATGGGTTAAGAATAAGATTATTGATAAAATTCGTGATAATCAGTCGTATAGTCCATCGCATGTTATAAATGATATCTATAGGGAACACCGAATACATATTAAATATTGTAAAGCTTGGAAAGCTAGAGAAATTGCTCTATCAGAAGTAAATGATAGTTATATTGATGTATATAGTAGTCTTGAAGAGTATGCTTTTACAATTATTGAGACAAATCCAGGTAGCAGATGTTATATAAAGACTACAGAAAATAATAAGTTTTAAAGAATTTATATTTGTTTCAAGGCATGCATTGATGGCTTTTTAAGGGGATGTTTACCTTTTTTTAGTATTGATGCTACATTTCTTTCCTCTAAATTTTAAGGTATTTTATTTTTTGCGTGTGCTCATGATCCTAACTATCAATTATATACAATTGCTTATGCTGTTGCTGAGAGCGAAAACACGAATTCTTGGATTTGGTTTTTAAACGGTTTAAAAATATCTTTTGAAGGTAGTTTTAATACGTGGGATACAATTTCTTTTATATCAGACAAATAGAAAGGATTAATAAATGCCATGCGTGCTACTTTTTCGGAATCACCTTATTTTTATTGTTCAATATTTTAAACAAAATTTAAAACTAGTATGTAGACTGCCTTATTTTTAACGTAAATTAGACTACCTTGCAAGATGTTATAATGTGACAGATGCAAATATTTACTTTAAAATAATTAAGGCTAAAAATATCGATGTTTACAAATGGCTTGTTGGAGTAAATAATGAAACTCGTGTTTTATCACACTAGATAACAGCTTATTCTCCTTGTCCTAGATTAAATATTAACACGTCGAACCTTGCTAAATGCTTCAATAACTGGGTTAAAAACTTATGCGGTAAACCAATAACAATACTACTTGATGGTATTCGAGCCAAAATTATAACACTTCAGGACAAAAATCGACAAAAAGCTGATAATCTTGTAACTGATTATTGTCCGAAGATGTTAAATACTATGGCCAGTATCACAAGAAAAAGACACCAGCTGCAAATATTGAGTATAGTTGGTTATTTGTTTGAAATACTAGATCGTGAAACAAACAGAACATATGTTGTGAACTTAGATGAAAAATATTGTACATGTTTTAAATGGTATCATACTTGTCTGCCATGTGTACATGTATGTTATGCTTGTAATTCTAAAAATATTAGCATCGAGAGTTTTTATCCAGATATTTTTTCCAAAGAAGCATTAAGAAGCGTATATGAGCCGCACCTGGAGCCAATTCCAGTCCCTTACAACATTCAAAGTACATTGGTTATAGGCGACATTGGAGTACCAGATGTATGACGGAAAGCGGGAAGACCAAAGAAGAACCGCATCATGACGAAGGATCAATCATCAAGAGATCTCCGATGTAGCAACTGTAATGGTTTAGGACACAATCGAAGAAGATATACCAACTAACCAAGAGAGTAAATGCATTGGCATATATTTTCTTAGAAAAGTTATAAGTTTATTGATGTAATTTTATTTCTAATACATAAATTTCTCATATAACCTAGCAATACAAGAATTTCATTCTCTGCCTCTTGCCATCCTATTATAATTCCTACGAGGCCTTGGCCTAAGACCGAGTCTATTTCTTCTTGCTACTGTATCCTCGAGTCTCTCCCCTGGCAATGGTGTCCATGGGTCAAATTCATCAGTCTCCTGTGTCTGCACCGGCGCTGTGGAGTCACAGATAACTGAGTAGCTGTATCAAACTGGGGTGCATCAAATATATAAGTGGCCATCTGTATGTAATAATCCCAATAGTCACCACCAGGATGTGAAGTCCCCTCGTCCGCCTTTCGGTCCATCTGTGGGGTACGTGCCTGTGACGTCCCCTCGCCCGCCCACTAATAAGTGCCCTGGCCCGCCCACTGGGAAGTGCCCTGGTCAGCCTGTTGGGAAGTGTCCTGGTCAGCTTGTTGAGGGACCTCGTCATCTTGTTGAGGCGGGCTATCCATATGCCAAATATGAGGATACTTTCTATGCGGACGTGCTTGCTGTCGGCTAACTAAGCCTTGAGGATAATCAGGTAAAATATGTAACGGAGGGTTAGGTGGAGTCGAAAATGCATGCTCAACGAGTCTCTCACTGGATGATTTTCACATCCTATATTCAAATTTGGAAGCTAAAATATTAAGTAAAATCCAATTAATTCATAATAAAAATAACCATGGAGACAAACATTTTTATCAATAAAATACATACCTTCTTAATTACACGTTGATACCATTCACGATAACTAGCATCATCAACGGCCCGATGTTTGAATCGCAGCTCCTCATATTGGTACGATCGGTTACTGATAATACGAGCTCCCCACCAAGATCTATAGTCTATATCACCTAATGCTATGCTACACCATTTAAACAAATATGAGCGTTTGATTTCATATAATTTTAAAAAATTTATTTTGTTCAACTTTTTAAATAACTTACCATCATCTATAGAGTCTATTAGTTGAGACGTCTGTACCGAGGGGTGTGTCTCCAATCTAGAATTCCAGTGTGGAATTATTTTGCTTGCTCTTTTAGTTGTACTCCCTTTACTACGATTTAAGCATGGTGGCTCATCGGGAATATTTTGCTTCACCCAGAATTGTCGTATAACACGATCAGCTGGATGATACATGATTTCACCGTCGAATATTAGGAAACAACTATGGACACTAAGGTCATAGGCTGTTGTTTGTATTTCAGTAGGATTATGATCAAGCCGGTACGGAAAGTATGTCACCTATTTTATGACAAAAAATTATAAGATAATGGTTATAATGGCTTTATAAAATAATAATACAGATATTTTACCTCGTTATACTTCAGTGTATCAAATTCGACCCTGTATAAAGAGATAACCGCATGTTCACAGTGTACTGGATCTGCT
Organism: Iris macrosiphon; assembly: GCA_036927795.1. Classification (NCBI taxonomy): domain Eukaryota; kingdom Viridiplantae; phylum Streptophyta; class Magnoliopsida; order Asparagales; family Iridaceae; genus Iris; species Iris macrosiphon. The sequence goes on from JAYESA010000006.1 coordinate 227,935,679, forward strand.
GCATCCGTAGTCCATCGTAAAGCTGACGGGAAGACACCAACGTCGGTATTAATGGGGGAGACTGGCCTATCAATGTAAAAGTGGTCGTATGACCAAACCGAGAAAATACGATCATATAATATAAGTGCATCTATTTTCAATGTAAATGGAATTAAGTAAAACTTTTCATATGATATAAGTGCACATATTTTCATACCTGTATTAATGTCGCGCAACCACTTAGATTTACCTTCGTTGCATTCATGTCTTCAAATTGTACAAAATCTGTCATAGAACTATATAAATATGCCAACACTGACGCTCCCCAAGCGTGGCACGTAGATGCGGCCAGGTCTACCAAAAAAGGTAAAAACGTAAAGCAACTAAATTGGATGAGTCTGGAAACAACATTCCTCTTAATAAACCTAGCAAATAGGCTCTGGTGCAAGCAATGACCTGAACAAATGATGAAAAAATTATATGTGTTAAATTTAATTAAAAATATACTACGTAAATAATAACATAAGTTACAAAAAAAAGCATACTTACCCGATCCTCATCAACTGAGACAACTTGATCGCCAATACGATCTAAGTGCAAAAAGTTATGACGGAGCCACGCAAACGTCACAAGATTTTTACTACGTTTATTACGCGGCGCCTCCACACCTAGGTACTTCGTAATCATAGTGTCGGCAAAAATTGATTTATCAAATATTATAGGTTCATCCGTAATAGGTAAACCTAAAATATTTGCCACATCTGCTAGAATAATACTCATCTCTCCGAATGGTAGCTGAAAGATATTTCGTTCGGGCCACCAATGCTCAACTAAACTTAAGATTAAGTCTCTATCGTGTTGCATAAAATGTATGTTGTCAACATAATAAAAGCCAAATATTTTTAACAGTGCCACCTGGTGGTCGATCAACCTCCAATACCCAAGTCTGTTCACTACCAGAAAAAGTCAAATTAGCAATGTTTAAAAACGTCGCTAAATGACGAAAAACGTCGCTAATCACATTTAGCGACGTAATTAGCGATGTTTCAAAGAAGTCGAAAAAAGCAAGTCGCTAAAAGAAAAAATGTCGCTAAACGTCGCTATGCCGACGTTTTTTAGCGACTTAAATGTGTCGCTAAAATTAGCGACGTTTAGCGACGCAGCGTCACTAATTAGCGACGTTTGTTAACGTCGCTAATTAGCGACTTATATAGCGACGTTCCAGTGACGTCTTTAATGACCTTGGATTACTGCCATGTCAGCTATTTGCGACGTACAACGACATTTTTAGCGACGTCATTAGCGACGTGTGCTAGCGTCACTAATTAGCGACGTTATTAGCGACGTATCTACACGTCGCTAAACGTCGCTAAAAACGTCGCTAATTTTACAGAAAAAATAAAAAAAGAATTCTGAATTGTGTCCAAACTATTATTCCTGCAGTTTATTAAATCACAATTAGTACAAATAGACCCGGAGCAACCCTCCGTTGAATTTTTGGGTTTGCCAACCCCCTTGGGTTGAATACTCAATACCGGTAAAATAACATATTTAATATGAATAATATAATAAAATTTGAAGAAAAGAAAGCATCCAGCAAATCTCATCGTAAAGAATACGGCTAATATATATCCATACAATCTCATCCTAAATAATAAAAAAAATACAAATATCCAGCAACTAGCTATAATACTGCTGTCATGCCCTAGTCCCAAAATACATAGGACTAGGACACATAAGCATGTCAGCCGCATGGATATGGCAACTCCAATATATGGAAACCAAATCCATACATACGCTGTAATATGAATATCAAATCCACAAGTGGTATAAACATATGTCACAAGTAACAGGGTATAATCTAAATCTCATCCACGAAAATCAAATATAAATAAATAACCAGTATCTATGAAACTAGATCTCAATATAAGTATCTAAGGATGATAGTTGGGTGGAAACAAATCCACTACCAACTCGAATATAAGAGCAATTACAATATAGGTACACCACAACAAATACAATATAAGTATACCAGCTAGCAATCACGGCTTGAAAAGAAGACATCCTCGAAACATAAGTAATCATCCGAATCTGCGCTCCTGCGAATACTCAAGAACAGATACACCTGGAAGGGCTAGGTCCTCAGAGAGACATAACAAGATACATAAAAGCATGCCAATAAAGTACTGAAATAAATATCCAATGGGTTGCCTAACCATCTATGTGAATGCAGTTTGAGAACAACTTTCCCAATGCGTGGGCTATCTGGCTAAAATGGGATTGGCATGGTTCTCTTGGAGATCCAGGGGCCTACAAAGGCACGTCGTCTTTTGAACGCCGGAGGCCCGCCTGATAATAATATAATATATAGTGATCATCATGACCGCGCATCTCCGGCGGAGCGTACGGGTTACACAAGGAAAGTGCAACGGAGCCCACACGCCTTACTTGTTGTTCTCTCCACCCCATGCTCTAAGCATGTCACATCCATGATATGATAATACCTCTAATAACTGCCAAGTCTACTAGCATGCAAAGTTTCTAACAGCAGTTATTCCTAACGCACGGCCCCCACGTACAGGAGGCCAAACCTGTCACGCAGTCCGTGATCTATATGAGACTCACACTCGTGTAACAACTGTGTCCCGGCCAATGAACCTAATGATGCTTCATGATATTGGGGTGGTCTCATAAATAAGGTCAATGCATATACATAATAAAAATATATTACGACGACACCGTCGTTGCACCAAAGTTTCCTTGGACGCGCAGTTTATATAGCAGTTAAAATATATGAACTAAAGACAGAAAATAAAGATGCATGCAACATATGGAATATGAATAACAGTACAATAGCAAGGTATACTTGCCTGGCAAAAAAGCTGCGATGTACCAATAACCTGCTCCAGAAGTCGCGCAGAACAAATCCAATATCTTATGTACATATAATATAATACAATAAAATCATTAGTCATTACACTAGTACACACACAACAATATTTACACTGGACTCAGGGGATATACTAGGGGTAACACTAGTCATCTAACACGGTCAATTACGCGTTGGATTACGCAGTGTCACATCTTCAAGTGTTGTACACAATCAGACAGTCAGCTGACAGGTGTCTAAGCCAGTGCGTTAATGTACGCAAGGCAGTCAACTACAAGTTCTTAGGGTCAACATGGTCATGGTAAGTACGGGACAGTCCACAGTGCCCTAGGGTCGTATAATACATACGTATATAGTCACAACTATTATTTAGCATTTAATTACATATACCCATATGATTATATAATAATATAACTAGTAATTTATTTACATAACTATTGGAATACATATATATATTAAATATGTACATAAATATTTATACCAACTAATGATATGCTAATGGTTAACTAAATATACATATACTAGATATATGTATATATACTAGATTGAATAATGTCCGCGTACGCGTACGTGTAAGTGCACGAACGTGAGTTGGGTTTACCGACTCAAGGTCTGCTATCCGCTAACTGTAGTACATCAATACTAATGTCCTACTGGCACACAAACAAACACACATAAAAGAAGGAGACGGACAGGTTCGTACCTCGGGGTACGTGCATAAGTACGACAGTGAGGTTGACGACGATGGTGACGATGAGGTTATGATGATGATGGGATGATGGTGAAATGACGATGAGGTGATGATGATGATGGGATGATGGTGCGATGATGATGATGAGTTGTGGGCTGTCGGAGTCCGGCCAGGGGAGCTTCTCCGACGAGTCATGGTGATGGTGAAGATGATGACAATGGCCATGGTGGTGATGTTGATGATTACGATGATGGGGATGGTGTTTCTCCTGCCAGGGGGTAGTCCGGCCGGCTAGCAGGACAGTGGAGAGGTGGAAGAGGAGGCTCAGGTGATAGTTCACCGGAGAAGAAGGAGAGCAGAGAGAGGCCAGGGCGGATCGAGGCAAGGAGAGGGTGGCTCGGGTGATGGCAACGGTGGGGTTGCTGGTAGTTGTCATGGTGATGGTGGTGAGGATGGTCGGGATGAGGAGGTCCAGACGACTGATCAACGGCTCAGGCGGAGGAGGGAAGGCTGTGGAGATGTCGAGGTCTCGGTGGTCAGTGCAGGTGGAGTCCAGCGGGTCTCCGGCAAGGTCAGGCGGAGGCACTCAACGAGGGAAGAGAGAGGAGGAGCGGAGGAGGCAATGGTGGTGGTTTGGCTCTGAGTCGTCGAGGGAGGTTGATGAGGACGGGGTCGATCTCAGGCTGGGGAGGAGGACGATGAGAGAGGGATGATGGCCGGGGAAGATGACGGAAGACGGCGGGGATGGGTAGTTCGTGAGGTCGGGGAGATGGCCAGGAAGTGGTCGGGACAGCAGCGGGTTGGGGTCGACTGTGAACAGCGGGTGCAGCGGCGTTCTCCGGTCGACGTGCAGGTGGTCCAGCGGCTGATGGGTCGTTCAGGCGGTCGGAGGCCGGCAGGTGCAGCGGCTCGGTGAGGAGGAGCTGCTCCGGCGGAGAAGGAAGGCTCAGGACGGAGGTGATGAATAGGAAGTTTGGGGAGAAGGTCGGCTGAGTAATAGTTTAGGTTTAGGGTGATTTAGAAAAAGGAAAAAGGAAAAAGGGAAGAAAAGTTGTATTTATACACATGTGGACTTTTGGGTTTGACCTAGGTAAACTTGACTTTGGTCAACATCTCCTTGGGATAGGCCTTGGGCTTGCATGAGGATGTTTGAGGGCCATAATTGCATGGTTTAAAACACAAGGATGGGGTTTAGATGAGGGATCGATGATGTGCGTTTGCACATTCCAAAAAATTATAGAAAAATTCCTATGAAGGGAGAAGTTGGATTTCTTTATGTATTGTCCACTGGTGGGGACACCTCAATGCATTTTTGCATAAAAGCCCCAAACAATTGGAAAAATTGCACAAGGACGGAAATTAGATTTAATTAATCAAATTGAATGCGCATGATGTTCTAGAATTAATTAGAAGTACACGGAATTAAAATTAGGTGGGACACAAGTGTCAGGGACGTAGAGGGTACAGTGTAGAATATTAATAAAATTCGGTTTGCACAAAACGGTTAAGATTGTGTCTCCAATTTCGATTGGGACGCACAAGGGTACAAAGTTAGAATTTATTTAGAATTAGGAAATAACGTCCGCGACGTTTATTGTGCGAATATAATTTCGCACAAGAGAGTATAATTATAAGTTATACCGAGGTCAGAATAGCAGGCGGGTATGTCTCGGACAAGGGTATAAATTTTGTAGAAAGGCATGGGCTAGTGTAGTGCTCCAATGATTGGAGGAACGGTAAGGCGCACTATTTGTCATAATTATTGCATAAATAAATAAATAAAATGTTCTATTTCTATTTGGGTTCAAACCAGTCCTAATTTTACTATCTAAGCAAAGTAGGCCTAATTTTGGGTGAGGGGGTTTACAACTGCGGATCTGCAGGAGGCTGACCACCGGCGCGCATGAAGGATAAGAACCGCTCATACTGCTCCCGGGGAATCGACACCGATGTCTATGGAGAAGGCAGTAACGTCGGTGGACTCTGTGTCGATGTAGGCACACCAGAAGGTCGTCCCCGCTCCAAGTCTGTGAGTCGCTGGTTGTAAGAATCCATGGTAGATAGCAGCCTCGTACTGCTATGAACCATTGACTCCTGCATCATCGTCAGCCTCTCGCCCATCGATATGCCTGCAGCTTCATGATATTGCGGTCTGTCGAGGCTCTAATATTATTTGTCAAATCTCGGAGCTCCGTGATGCTGCGGTCGAGCATATCGAATCGTGCGATGAGCGTTGGATCGTCTGCCTGCGGCTGGGACCGGGGCTGCTCCTCCATCCTTCGCAGCAACTCATCACGGAGAGACGCAATCTGACGGTCAACGGCCTCCTGGACTCTGGCCGACGACTGCGAGGGCTGTGTGGAATGCGCAGCTGTCGGGGAGGCCCTAGATGACTGCATCGCAACTAGGGCACCATAGGATCCCGTACCGTAGTACGTACCCCTCTGGAGACCACCAGCTGCGGTCACCCATAGGTCGTCCGCCAACGAAGCTGGAGCGGGCTGCGAGGAAGTACCAGCCTCTCCAGGTGTAGGTGCACTAGCAGTCGCCCGCTCATGCAGCCTAAGATACTCGGCCTAGAAAGGTTTGGAAACTCGATAATTGCCTAAGTTATATTAAAATTAACACAAAGTAAAGTAATACTTACATAGGTCTATGAGGCCCTCTCATCAATGAGATTTTCGTCCTTGCGTTGGGTGGCCAAGAAGATGGTCACCATGTTTGCATCCTCACCCCTCTGTACCTGTTAAAAATATATTATTTAGTACTAAACTTAAATATTTTTTCCTACTATCATTTTATGGTACTTACATTAAAATAATATATTTTAAAAGAAAAAACATACAAAACGACGGAAATATTCCGTCATCGGAATCGATCCACCACACCACTTGGCCGCATTCCGCCTAGCCGCCTTGGCATTCTCAGACCTTTTCTTGTAGCTCAGATCGTCGAATCTATCCCTCATCGCAGTCCACTGCTCAGGCATGATCCAACCTTGGATCAGTTTTCCAGCACGATCATGAGCCTTCTGGTCATCCAGAGCATCTCGGATAAGCTTGGTAGCAACGGTAGGAAAGAGCCGCTCGATCAACTCGGCCCGGTGCGGAGGATAGAAATACGTTTGCTACAATAAATAATTTAGTAAGTGAGCATCACGGATAAGTTATATAATATGCATAAATTAGATGATTTATTTAATATACTTTTACCTGGAAGTGCGCAAACCATAATGCTTTCCTCTCCTCCGGAGCCTCAGAGTAGTTGATCCAAGGGCCACCGTAGTTGTTCCTCAGAAATTGGCCCAGGTGTCTCTGAACCGACGATGGACGATATCTATATAGAGATAATTATTTTGATCAAAAAAGTCAATATACGATGAATAAAGAAATACACGATATATATTATGCTAAACCAAACCATCTAATTGACTTACTTTGTACCGTCGGTCCAAATCTCTGTCCTCGTCTCCTCCGGAGGTGCGCATGGAGGATCTTGCTGATGCTGGGACAACGTGGGCATGACCTCCTCGACATGCTCATCTATCCCCATAGTTCCGTCAGCAGGAGGAACGCTGGACGAGGGAGTACCACGCCTGAAACTACTCGTCCCAACAGTCGGAGATGTGAGTGATCGATATACTGGAGTACTGGGCGACGATGATCCGGAACCAACAGTAGGCAGTACCGGAGGAGCACTCTGTCTACCTCGGGACCTGCCGAATCCTCCGCGTTATCCTGTCATACCTGATAACAACATATAATGAATATAGAAAAACACAAATATATAGTACATTCTACAGTAAAAATGTGATGCATATCTCAAAGCATTCTACAGTCAAAATATAATACATATATTCGTTAAAATAGTACATTCTACAGTCAAAATCTAGTTACATTCTATAGGCAAAATATTTTATTTTCAATCATCTTCAGAAAATTTATCTTGTTCGCCTTCCTCGTCCTCCTCTTCCTCTTTCTCCTCCTCGTCTTCACTTTCATCTACTTCATCTTTGTCTTTTTCTTCGGATAATTCTACATCTTCTACATTATTACTCGTGTAATGAGTTGTCACGACCCACACCCAGTATAGGGGCACGAGAGCGTGGGTACGTCCAGCCTACGCCGCAGCATCGACGGTAGTACGCTGTCTAGGTCTCAGTAATACTAGATAACTAAACACCTGTCAATGATATACATCTCCATAATCTCACAATATAACTCAATCATAACAACTATAAGGCACGATAAAAGATAAAAAAAAATAACATAGTTAAACACTATGTCTCAAACATAAAGATAACTCACAGTCTAGTTGTCCAACACAAGTCTCCAATTAAACTTAACATAGTCTAAACAAAACTAAAATAACCTCCATAAGTCTCAAGTATAAATAAATACTGTCTAAATAGCTGCAGGCAAAGTCTCATCTGGAAGCATGGTCTCCTCTAGGATCTCTGGAACATAGTCTGCATCTATACCTGGTCCGTAGTGTGTGGTACAGAAATCCTCAAGGTTCTCTGGAAAAATTATCCAGTCAGGATTGAACGAAAATACACCTCTAACAGCAGTTCCACATATATTGACAAAAACTATAACACAGTGTAAAGAAATACAAGACAGATATAAAATACTGGCAATAAGAAATACTGGAATAAAGTAATAGAACATCATCATCAATATGTATCTGACAAGGAATAGAACTACAAGTGTACGCAAGTACAAAGAACTGGTATGTAAGTGTGTATAAGAACAACAACTAGAACATGTGGAAGATACATGATCAATCTATCAAGATACATGTCAAGAATCATCTAACTAAGTGTGTGAAACATTAGTATATCATGTGATCGGCTTGGGTTATATGACTCACTACATGGATTAGCGACCATCCCTAATAGGTCAGGCTAACCGGAATATAACAGCGATAAGGCATGTAAGGGTAAGGCTGCACCGACGTAAAATGTGGGTGAGCTAATGCTGCATGTAAGGGGTATGATCACATAAGCTACTAATACTTCCCCGTTTTCCCTGCTAGCACGATGGATTCCCATCACGACTCCTCGTGACAGGTCTCAATGATGCCAACTCGTATAAAGAACAATGTCAGAGTCATGTACGCTATACAACAAGAATTATAGAGATAATCAACATAATAGAAACTGTCAGAGAATGTACTCGCCTGTGGTCCTTAGCTGGCAATACCAAAGTCCGGGTTCCAAGGTACCATCTAAGTAATCCAACAGTCCTATAGATATATCATAAACACAATACTGTATCAGGCTTTACACTAATACATAATCAAATATCATGATCTCACAGGCTATGCTAGGGGTCACGTCTGTAGTTGCTGTGCATAACAGACAGTCAATGGTACGGTCTTGCCAGTACGTCAGTGTACATATGGCGGTCTGCTAACCTACTACATGGTCACAGGTCAATGTAATTACGGGGTATCCGTGGTTACATTCAAGTCATCTAATATACATAACACATAGTACATAATAGGGTCTAATTTATTCATAATATCCATTAGTTACCAAATAATAGACATATATATATACTTTAAATAGAATTAAATACTTTATATACATATATTAAACATCTACTAGGGAGATGTGTACAATACGTATATTTACGTATTTATACTAATCGAGATATGCCATATATGCCAATTTACATTTAACCCTATGCTAATACATGTACCACATATATATTAATTAGGTTTATATTCATATAAATATATAATATGTGCATACAACATACTAATCTACCATCATACGATACGGGTATACTATCATAGCTAATTATACGCATAAAAACAAGGAAGAATACGCGTGTGCATGTACGCGTACACGTACTCGAGAGGGGACTCAAACCTGGGCGCGGAATGAGACGTGCGTGTCGCGGCATCGTCGAGTCGAAGGCTGCTCCGGTCGGGTTCAGCGAGTCAGCGGTCGTCCGGCGTGTGCAGGCGAGTCGTCCAGTCTGGGCAGCGTTGTGCGGCTCCGTGCAGTCTGCTCTCGGTTCAGCGTGGCGGGTTCGACGCGGCGTGTGCAGTCGACTATCGGGCGGGGCAGCGCTTAAACGGCAGTCGGGAACTCTTCGGTTCAGCGCCTGATGGCAGCGGCTCCGGGAACTCTTCGGTTCAGTCCGCAGGCGGTGGCTCCGGAACTCTTCGGTTCAGCGCCTGATGGCAGCGGCTCCGGGAACTCTTCGGTTCAGTCCGCAGGCGGTGGGGGTCGACAGGTCCGGTCAGGGCTGCTCGGTTCCGGCGGGTTTACGTCGGGTTGCTCGGGAAGGAGATGAACAAGAGGATGGGATGGAGAATTCGGCTAGGGGCTAATTAGGTTAAAGAAAAAGAAAAAAAGGGAATATATATATATATATATATATATATATATATATATATATATATATATATATATATATATATATATATATATGTTTAAGTTTGACCTAGAATATGTTGACTTTGGTCAATACTAGGAAAGGCCTTGGCTTGCTATGGAGATATTCCAATGGGCTAGGGTTCGAATGAGACTGCGAGAATTATACTGGTCTAAGGGTTTGGAGGCCATGGTTTCAAGGGTTGATGTTAAATTACACATTCCCAAAAATTTATGGAAAATATAATGAAGGGGGAAAAATGGGTTTATAATGCGTGTCGTGTCAAACGGGTGTACACTTAATGCTCTTTTACACAACAGTGCCAATAATTGTAATTTGCATGAAATAGGTTTATTGTTTGCTTAATTAAAATTAAATTCAAGAGGTGTTTTATAATTAAATAGAAGTACAAAGGCTGGATTTACGTGGGACACAGGCATCAATGAATGGTCTGGCGTGTCTATGACAAGGGTACGATCGGATGGAAGACAAAGCTAGTGTAGCGTTCTAGTTATTGAATAACGATTAAGTGCAAAAATCAATTAAGAATCATAATTATTTAGATAAATAAATTATCATGCAATTATTTACTCATTAATTACGAAAAGACAAAAATACCCCTAATCCAAAAAGTGGGGGTGACAAGTCTACCCTCCTTAAAGAATTTTGTCCTCGAAATTTAAAAATAACTATCACTAGCACAAGCAATCAATTAATGAATTATACCTCAAGTCTCGAAGAGATATGGATACCGCTCGCGCATTTCGTCCTCTCTCTCCCAAGTTGATTCTCCTGGAGAGTGATTTCTCCATGCAACACGAACCAAGGGAATAGTCTGGTTCCGCAATATCTTCTCTCTATGATCCAAGATCTCCACCGGTTGTTCAGGATAGCTGAGTGTCGGTCCAACTTCGATCTCCGAGTGATCTAATACGTGACTAGGATCTGCCACGTACCGTCTCAGCTGCGATACGTGGAACACGTTATGTACTCCATCTAGAGTAGGCGGCAAGTCTAGTCTATAGGCCACTGCACCGACCCTTGCAAGAATACTGAAGGGCCCGATGTATCGTGGACTAAGCTTTCCTCCTCTGCCGAAACGAATCATGCCCCGCGTCGGAGAAATCCGTAGGAACACCAAATCGCCAACCTAGAACAATGATCTTAATACGCAACCTAAACAAGGCAATCACAAACCAAACAAAACAAATCAAAACAATACCTGAAACTCTAGGGGTCTACGGTGGCTATCTGCCCAATGCCGCTGTCTGTCCTGCGCCACTCGCAGTCTGTCTCTGATAAGTTTTACCTTTTCTGCTGCGTCCACGACCATTTCTGGTCCTAACAAGGCTCTTTCTCCAACATTATCCCAAGATAAAGGTGTACGACACCTCCGTCCATATAAAGCCTCGAATGGTGACATCTCAATGCTGGCCTGGTAACTGTTGTTGTAAGCAAACTCTACCAAGTGTAGATGGTCCTCCCAAGAACCTCCGAGATCCAATACGCAAGTGCGTAACATATCTTCAAGAGTCTGAATAGTCCTTTCAGACTGCCCGTCTGTCTGAGGGTGATATGCGGTACTGAACTTGAGCTGAGTGCCCAAGCTAGACTGCAGGCTCCTCCAGAAATGGAAAGTGAAACGACTATCCCGATCTGAGACAATACTCACAGGAACTCCATGTAATCTGACAATCTGCTGTACGTACATCTCTGCTATCTTCTCCGTCGAAGTACCCACTTTAAAAGGTAAGAAGTGGGCTGATTTGGTCAACCTATCTACGATGACCCAAATTGCGTCCTTTCCTCCTGGGGAACGAGGAAGTCCTGAAACGAATTCCATAGTCACGTGCTCCCACTTCCATTCTGGAATGGATAAAGGTTGAAGCAATCCTCCTGGCCTCTGTCGATCTGCTTTCACCTGTTGGCATACTAAACATCGGGATACGAAGCGTGCTACTTCGTGCTTCATACCATACCACCATACATGCCTCCTCAAATCTCGATACATCTTGTTGGCTCCGGGATGCATCGAGTACTGATAGCGGTGTGCCTCCTGTAAAACTTCTTTGTGCAGCTCTCCACTTGGCACACACATCCTCGTGCCATGTCGTAAGGATCCATCATCCGCAATAGTGAAATCGTCTATCAATCCTGCCTGAACTTGTGCTTTAATATTCCTTAGAGTCTCATCATCATACTGCGCAGCTCTAATTTTGTCTATCAGCTCTGATTGAATCTGCAGTTCCCACATCTGAATCTCAACTCCTGGAACTAATACCTCAATTTCCAAGCTCTCAAGATCAGCTAATAAGTGTCTATCCGAAGTCAAGCACATAGCCATTGGGTACCTGCTCAAGGCATCTGCGACTACGTTGGCTTTCCCTGGATGATACTGTAATGAGATATCAAAGTCTTTCATCAGTTCTAACCACCTTCTCTGTCTCATATTCAGCTCCTTCTGTGTAAACATGTACTTTAAGCTTTTGTGGTCTGGGAAGATCTCCACACGCTCTCCGTACAGATAGTGCTTCCACAGCTTTAGGGCAAAAATAACTGCTGCTAACTCCAGATCGTGAGTAGGGTAGTTCTTTTCATGAGGGCGTAATTGTCTTGAAGCATAGGCAATTACTTTCCCGTGTTGTTGAAGAACGCATCCCAACCCTTTTCCTGAAGCATCACTATAGATAGTGAATCCACCTGTCCCTGATGGCAACGTCAAAACTGGTGCTGTTGTCAATCTCCTCTTCAGCTCATCAAATGCGGCTTGACATTCTTCTGTCCAAAAAAAGTCCACATCTTTCTTGGTCAGCCTAGTCATTGGCTCCGCAATCTTGGAGAAGTCTTGTACAAATCTCCTGTAGTATCCTGCTAGTCCGAGAAAGCTCCTGATTTCAGCTACCGTGCTGGGGGTAGTCCATGACTTCACTGCCTCTATCTTCTTTGGGTTAACTGAAATTCTGTCACCTGTCACCATGTGTCCAAGAAATTCAACCTCTTCAAGAAAGAACTCACACTTTGAAAGCTTCCCGTATAATTTCTCTCTCCTGAGAGTTTCTAAGACTATTCTCAAGTGCTCTTCATCCTCTTCTGGGGTTTTTGAATATACTAGAATATCGTCAATAAACACCACTACGAACTTGTCAAGGTACTGGTGGAACACCTTGTTCATCAAGTTCATAAATACTGCTGGTGCATTAGTTAAACCAAACGGCATTACTGTAAATTCAAACTGGCCATATCTGGTTCGAAAGGCAGTCTTCGGTATGTCTTCTTTCTTTACTTTCACCTGGTGATAGCCTAACCTCAAGTCTATTTTTGAAAACACCTTTGCTCCGCTCAATTGATCGAAAAGATCATCTATCCTTGGCAGCAGGTATTTGTTTTTGATAGTGAGGTTATTCAAAGCTCTATAATCGATACACATACGTACCGTGCCATCCTTCTTCGGTACAAATAATACCGGTGCTCCCCATGGCGATGAACTGGATCTAATAAAATCTTTGTCTTGCAGCTCCTCAATTTGTTTCTTTAGTTCTACCAATTCGTTGTTGTTAACTCTATAGACATGTTGTGAAATAGGCTCTGCTCCTGGTATCAAGTCTATAGAGAACTCAACGTCTCTGACTGGTGGCAAACCTGGCAACTCCTCTGGAAATACATCCAGGAATTCTGCTATAAGTGGATGCGGTAACTCTTCTTCTTCCACCCTGGCTCCGCAAAAAGTGCCTCTGCTCCGCTCCTCTGTTCCTCTGACAATCTCAAACTCTGGCTCTCCTGGTGGTCGAAATACTACTCTACCTTCGTGACAATCTATAGAAGCATGGTGTTTACTCAGCCAGTCCATTCCGAGTACAATATCGTAATCCGGAAGTGGCATAACGAGTAAACTCACGCTCAACTCTCGGCCTTCCAATGACACTCTCCGATCTTTACAACAATCACGGACTAGGATAATGCCTCCTCCTGTCGTGATCTTGCAAGTCCTATCTAATGGTTCTATTTCTAAATGATGCTTAAGGGCATAAGATACAGATACGAAACTATGGGAAGCGCCAGAATCAAATAATGCGAGTGCTGGAATGGAATCGAGTAAAACTGAACCTGAAATCACGTCTCCAGCTGGCTCGGCCTCCTCAGTGGTCATGGCATAAGCTCGTCCTTGTGGTGCTCCTCTCTGTTGCTGCTGCTGCTGAGCAAACCTCTCCTGCTGTGTTGGAAGTGGAGGTCCTCTCTGCTGGCCTCCTGGTACAATAGGTGCTCTTGTTGGTCCTCTCTGTGCTGCTCCTCCTCCTTAGCGATTCTGAATAGTTGGGCAGTCCCTCAGCTGATATGCTGCTGATCCACACGATAAGCAAGTGCCCAACCTTTTTCTGCAGATGTCTCTTGTATGTCCCATCTTCCCGCAATACGAACATGGGGTAGCGGGTTGATTATGCCTCTGTGGTTGCTGTTGTTGAGCATGTCCTCGAACTGGTGCCTGTTGCTGATGTTGCTGCTGGTGTTGTTGCTGGTGTTGCTGCTGGTACTGCCTATGTGGTTGTTGAAAGTGTGGGCGCTTGGCTGGTCCTGTGTTACCTCCTGTTGCTCCAGATGTATCGCGTCCTCTCTTGGGCCTGAGGTCCAAGTCGTCTTCGGCAATCTGGACATCCATCAGAATACCCTCAAATGTAGCAGTACGTCGTCCCGAAGTACGAGACTTGATCTCCTTATTCAATCCTTTTCTGAATTTCCGAGCTCTGTCTCCTGGGTCTCGAATCATTGATTGCGCAAATTGACTCAATCGGCAAAACTCTGTAACATACTCGTCGACTGACATGCCTCCTTGGACTAAGTCATAAAACTGACTTTCTAAAGCTCCCAAGGCTACGTCAGGAAAGAATTTCTCTTTGAAGAGTTCCTTAAAGTTCTCCCAAGTAAGTCCTTCGACGGCGAGTCTCGGCTCTGTACGATACCACGTCAGCGCGATATCGAACATCTGGCTGCCAGCGGCCTCTATCTGAAGAATCTCCGGAATCTGTGATAAGCGCAAATTCCTCTCTATGTCTTCTAACCATTCGTCAGCATATAGTATTCCTTCTGTGCCTTTGAACTCTCGAGGCATCATCCTCTTAAAGTCCACTATGGTACCGGGCCTCTGTTGTAGTTGACCTGGATGTTGCGGTTGTCGTGCTACTCTCTCCACTGCCTGGAGAGTCATCTGATGAGCATTCTCCATGCTCTTTCTCATCAGTTCGGTCTGCGCCTGGTGTGCTTCTGCTTGTATTCTCTGATCCTCAGCAAATGTGAGTTTTGCTTGGATAGAGTACCATTTCTGGGACACATAATCACCGGAGATGGACTATCAGTTGATCCGGAGAAGATAGCTGCAGTAGAGACCTGGCCTACCCCTACATCAGTTACAGAGGTTAGGAGTTTCCTCGGACTTGCCGAATATTACCGGAGGTTCGTGGAAAACTTTTCGAGGATAGCTGCGCCTATGACGCGACTGACGCATAAAGGCAAAGAGTTTATCTGGACCGAGGAGTGTCAGGCGACTTTCGATGAGCTGAAGAAGCGTCTGATATCAGCACCGATTTTGACACTACCCTCAGGATCAGGAGGATTTATAGTGTACAGTGATGCGTCAGGGAGCGAATTGGGATGTGTACTGATGCAATACGGCAAGGTGATAGCCTACGCATCGAGACAGTTGAGAGTTCATGAGAAGAACTATCCGACGCACGACTTGGAGC
Source organism: Iris macrosiphon (assembly GCA_036927795.1). Taxonomy (NCBI): domain Eukaryota; kingdom Viridiplantae; phylum Streptophyta; class Magnoliopsida; order Asparagales; family Iridaceae; genus Iris; species Iris macrosiphon. The sequence goes on from JAYESA010000006.1 coordinate 227,951,363, forward strand.
TAGCTGCGGTGATATTTGCACTAAAGCTATGGAGACATTACCTTTAGGGTGAGCGTGTTGAGATTTATACAGATCATAAAAGCCTGAAGTACGTCTACACGCAGAAGGAGCTCAACATGAGACAGAGACATTGGCTAGAGTTGATGACCGATTATGACATTGAGTTGCAGTACCACCCTGGCAAGGCGAATGTCGTAGCAGATGCCTTAAGCAGGAAGCCCATGGCATACTTTTTGACGATGCAGCGACGGTTGCTAGAGGATCTCCAGGAGCTTGGGATAGAGATCGTATTGCCAGGCATGGATGGACAGATGGCCAGCCTCGAGGTTCAGTCTACCCTGATTGAGAGGATCAGGGCAGCCTTGCCAACAGATACGAGATTTCGACGTCTACGAGAGAGGACAGCGGCCGGCATGCAGACGGGACTCAGGATTCACGAAGACGAAATATTGAGGTATGGAGATCGCCTATACGATCCGAGAGGCGACCTACACCAAGAGTTGATGGCCGAGGCTCATTGCTCGATTTAATCTACTCATCCCGGAGGTACGAAGATGTACCGAGACTTAAGGCAACATTACTGGTAGCAAGGGATGAAGAGAGAGATTGAGAGATTCGTGGCAAGATGCTTGGTATGTCAGCAAGACAAGGCTGGATAACAGAGAACTGCAGGACTAATGCAGCTGTTTCCTAATTTTCGAGTGGAAGTGGAAACACTTTAACAGGGACATCGTCACAGGATTCCCGCAGAGCCCTAGCGGGAAGGATGCAATTTAGGTAATCATAGATAGACTCACCAAGTCTGCCCACTTTTTACCCTTCAGGGTTGGGCAATCTACGGAAGTCTTGGCAGACATGCACATGAGGAAGATAGTACGATTGCATGGAGTGCCAGTCAGTATCGTGTCTGACCGGGATACGAGGTTTATATCGTACTTTTGGAGGAGTATGCAAGAGAGTCTTGGTACCCGCCTTAAGTTTAGTACTTCGTACCACCCGCAGACAGATGGAAAATCCGAGCGCACCATTCAGACGCTGGAGGACATGTTGAGGGCATGCATGCTTGACTTCAGCGGTTCATGGGAGGACCACTTGCACTTGGTCGAATTTTCCTACAATAATAGCTATCAGGCGAGCATTCAGATGGCTCCCTATGAGGCATTGTATGGTAGGAAGTGTCGATCCCCAGCATGTTGGAGCAATGTAGGCGAGAGGCAGATTCTAGGACCATAGTTGATCGTCCATACAGTGGAGAAGGTGAAGAAGATCCAGGGGCATCTACAAGCAGCACAGGACAGGCAGAAGCATTGGGCTAATGTGCATCGATGACCCCTAGAGTTCCAGGTGGGAGAACATGTGTTCCTGAAGATTTTACCTACCAGAGGAACCATCAGATTTGGAGGCAGAGGGAAGCTGAGTCCGACGTACATCGGACCCTTCGATGTGCTAGAGCGCGTCGGAGAAGTTGCTTACAGATTGGCCTTGCCGCAGACACTGGAAGGAGTTCACGACGTCTTCCATGTATCTCACCTGAGGAGGTACATACCGGATCCAAATCATGTGCTTGACCACTCGAAGATCACCGTTGGTCCGAGTTTGTCATACCAGGAGGAGCCAGTAGAGATCCTAGACCGAAGCGAGAAGGTACTGCGAGGCCAGACTATCCCTCTAGTTCATGTCGCATGGAGGCATCACGCACCAGGTGAATCAACCTGGGAACGAGAGGACGATATTCAGCAACGTTTTCCCTATCTCTTCGAAGGCCTAGGTATGTGATAGTATTTATTTCATTCAATAGTTTTGATATATGTCTGTTTTAATTTCGAGGACGAAATGCTCTAAGGCGGGTATGTTGTAAACCCCCTCGACCAGAAATTAGGGCTAATTAAATTCAAATAACCTAATTAGGGTTAACTGGAATTAATTATGATTTATTATATGGTGTTATAATACTTGTACAATGATTTGATTATTTGGGATGATACCATAGCTGTTACCCTAAAGCTAATGCTACATATTTGACCTAGACCTGTAAACCCATTATATTGAACCTAGAACAAACCCCGGATACCGATTTTCGTGCCCGATTCTAGTCGCACAAAAGTCGTTACAAACGTCCGTGCGCAAATTAATTAAATTACGTAATTACGTTCGCTGCCCGTTCCAATTGACATTGAGACCCAACCTCAACCAGTTTTGACCAACCCAGATTACGATAATATTGTACACTGAGCCTACTACACCAATGACCCTTGTCCAACCTAATTTAGACTCCCGAATTTTATTTAAATTAAATTAGAGACACCCGTTACGTTAATTATAAATTAATTAATGTGGCTACCTAACCTCAATTACATTAGACCCAACTCCAACCCAAACCCACATCCACACCCACAAGCCTCATACAAAACACCATACACCACCCTAGTCCAATTAGGAACACCAAACATGGTGTTTGGTTACATTAAATCCCCAAATCTAGTTATTGTGCAAATACCAAATTGTTCAGGGGCCTAATTGCAAAAATTGCAATGAGGTGTCCCCCTCTCATTGGCCCAAACCATCATGGAGAAAAGAGATGGTCATGACCAATCATATGCATTTTATTTCCCCCCCTTTCCTATGTACCTACATTACCTTATGTAGGGCACATCTTGGCCCTACATTTGAAATGGCCTATTCCTAGCCATCCACTCATCTTGATGGACAACCCCACTCCCCAAGAAAATATTGGTCCAGCCGACCCTAATCCCTAGGCATCTCCCCTCACTCTCTCTCCTACATATACATGCATATTTACACTTTAATTGAAAAATCAAAACCTAAAATAGCTAAAACTCTAACTCCCCCAACCAGCAGCCCGACCCTAGCCGACCCACCCCGAGCTCGACGTCGGCCACCAGCCACCTCCAGGAGCCGCCACCCTAACCCAACCCCTTCGCCGGACCCTACCCTACCCTCGGCCACCGCCACCCGGCCACTACGCCGCCGGCAGCCACCCCCCAACAACCCCACACCAACCCGAGCCTCCCATCCCGCACAGCACAGCCGACCTCCCCTCTGCTTCGTGCTCCGCCACCACCGCACCTCCGGCCACCAAACTTGGCCGAGCCCTTCCCCAGCCAGTCCTCCACCACCCCGTGAAGTTTCAGCCGACGCCGTCGCCACCCCGCGGAGAAATCGCCCCCGCAGCGAGGAGCTGTACCAAACCGCTGCTGCTGCCGACCCTTCCCCGCGCGACGCCGGAGCGCCGTCCGGCCACCCCCGCCGGCGACGACCCACCACCTGACTCCCCTCGACCCGAGCTTCGCTGAGGTACATCATTTTATGTATAAATACGGATATTTGAGTATGTATTTTAGGTTGCAAGTGTATATATATATATAGTTTATGTATTTATGTATTTTATACGTATTTCAGTATACGTATAATATTCTGTATTTGTTAGTATTTTTATATATAAATACCCCTGTATAAATATTGTGTTATTATATGTATGCTTATTGTAATTAGTATCATATAATAGGAATATAGATATATACGTATTTTGTATACCTATATTATTTAAATACCTAATAAGTATATATGTATACGTATATAAAGTATGTACTTATATATATATATTTTTACATACAGTAGTATTTACGTATTTAATATGTGTATATACTGTATTAATTTCCTGAGTTTATTTTTATATATAATATAAGTATATAAGTACGTATTTTATAAGATAATGGTATGTATATACATAGTATATAAATATACTTGAATTTAATCCTTATGTTCATACCTAATAAGTATATAATAATAAATATATAAAAATGTATATATATTTCAAATACGTTTTATGTGCTAAATTATTTCAAAAATTATTATATGTATGTATAAATATCCATAGTGTATTTTGTATATTGTATATTTAATATATATGGTGTACATATACATATTCTGCAAATTGATATATTATATATAGTATATAAGATATTGATAGGTATATGAAAATGTATATTTAAATATATATAATTATGTGTGCATTTTTACTTAAGTACAAATTATTATCTAAATATATTTATATGTATAAATATATGAATTTATGTTATTACCAATTATGTATACATATTTAATAGGTGTATTATTAGTATATACTAATTAATGCATAAGTTCTATTTTCGTACTATTAAACAAATATAATATTCTATTTAATATAATTAAATATGACTTAGTGTATATGTAGATACTAGTGTTAACTTTATGTAAATACAGTCCCGACCCTTGACAGCTGTAGATACGAACAGTACGTATTAGTCGTGCTATTGTAGCGACTAATTTGGTCATTACTACATCCTATATAGGATTGCTGGACACTACTGCCGAGGCATCAGGAGCAGGACTTTGGATTTCGCAGCTACCCGGGACAGGCAAGTATACCTTGCCTTGTTGTACTGTTTAAATTCAATTATATTTGGTTGCATATTTATTCATTATATAAATGTGTGCGTCCGAGCAGACTCGGGTGCAGTCAACGAAGGCGTTGACGTTAGGAGTAGTATCTGACTTAGTGTCTAGTAGACCCACCTAAAGTTGTGAAGTTATTGATATAACTTCCCAGGCCTTGACACGTATCATTACACGTCACAGAGTGAGTTCATGTAGGGACGCATGCCTCATGCGCGACTGGCCATCAGTATGAGCAACACGTGTAGCGGTATGTAGCTCAGTTGTTTATTTCATAGAGACTTGCATCATAGTATGAGATGTCCACGTTGTTTTTACGATTTGTACAACTACATTGGGCGGAAAAGACATCTAGTAGGCGTATGGGACACCCCCCCTGATATATACTCGAGTTACCATGCTCTTCGGAGATGGGGATTACAGTATATATAGCGAGTTACCATGCTCTTCGGAGATGGGGATTATAGCGAGTTACCATGCTCTTCGGAGATGGAGATTATAGCGAGTTACCATGCTCTTCGGAGATGGAGATTATAGCGAGTTACCATGCTCTTCGGAGATGGGGATAGCAACAATGCCCTTAAACGGGGTCATATGTGGCATATACTAGCCAGTCCCGACGATTGGTGAATTACGTCAGCATATGTCTGAGCCTACACATTCCCATGCGTACTACCAGGTCTTTAAATTGCATTCACTTAGATGGTTAGCACCCCCCCCTTTATTTACTCAGTACTTACTTTATGGCATGTATTTTTTTGTATCTTGTTACGTCCCTCTGAGGACCTGGTTCCCTTCCAGGTTGTTTGTGCGGTTGCAGGATACTTGATCTGCTAGAGTGTGGACATCATTGCAGGTATATTTATATTTCTAGCTATTTCAGGCTTGTATTCCTTCCATTTTATTCTGCTTATATAGCCTAGTGTTTATAGACCTATATTGTTCTTCTGGTCTATTCGAACGGATGTGTTATTGGGCTGCAGACTGATGATGCGTATCGTTCTTTCTTGAGATTACTTACCCTGGATTGAGATTTAGAATTAGTTGTTGTATATTAGAAATAGATTATTACTTGGATCACTTGACCATGGACAGCGTAAGTGCACTTCGTCGGGTCCATTAAATTGGAAAGCCCTACGGAGTCGTACCAGCTGGCCATTGCCACGTGTCTGGTCTCATAGATTTTGGGACTGGGGCGTGACAATGGTGGAAGGTCGTCTGTCATAGTTGGGGCAATCCTCTATATAGGTGGAGGAGGAATCCCGTTAGTTGCAGACACTCCCACACGAACAGGAGATGTAGGAGAATCTCCAGGTATCTGTTCGTCAGGTTGAGAGGTGGCAGTCCTCTCTGAATTGGCTGCTACCATTCTCATGGATCTAGTATTTGGCGACATCCTGAACATAGATCAAATAATCAATTAAGGTGATAGATGTGATATTATCAAGGAAGGACACTAAAGTGCTAAAGGAAGCAATCCATTAGAATAGCAATAAGAAGTTCAGAATTTCCTAGTGTGATTGAGCATACTCTCATCCTAGATCCTATTCCTATATCCTAGCACAGGCTCGTAGCAGTACAACTAAGTTGGCGCACTACCACGATGTCGCATAACTTGCGAGACTTGACCTGCATGGGCCACCACTAAAAACGTGTCACGACCCGCACCCAGTATAGGGGCACGAGAGCGTGGGTACGTCCAGCCTACGCCGCAGCATCGGTGGTAGTACGCTGTCTAGGTCTCAGTAATACTAGATAACTAAACACCTGTCAATGATATACATCTCCATAATCTCACAATATAACTCAATCACAACAACTATAAGGCACGATAAAAGATAAAAAGAAATAACATAGTTAAACACTATGTCTCAAACATAAAGATAACTCACAGTCTAGTTGTCCAACACAAGTCTCCAATTAAACTTAACATAGTCTAAACAAAACTGAAATAACCTCCATAAGTCTCAAGTATAAATAAATACTGTCTAAATAGCTGCAGGCAAAGTCTCATCTGGAAGCATGGTCTCCTCTAGGATCTCTGGAACATAGTCTGCATCTATACCTGGTCCGTAGTGTGTGGTACAGAAATCCTCAAGGTTCTCTGGAAAAAATATCCAATCAGGATTAAACGAAAATACACCTCTAACAGCAGTTCCACATATATTGACAAAAACTATAACACAGTGTAAAGAAATACAAGACAGATATGAAATACTGGCAATGATAAATACTGGAATAAAGTACTGGAACATCATCATCAATATGTATCTGACAAGGAATAGAACTACAAGTGTACGTAAGTACAAAGAACTGGTATGTAAGTGTGTATAAGAACAACAACTAGAACATGTGGAAGATACAAGATCAATCTATCAAGATACATGTCAAGAATCATCTAACTAAGTGTGTGAAATATTAGTATATCATGTGATCGGCTTGGGTTATATGACTCATTACATGGATTAGCGACCATCCCCAACAGGTCAGGCTAACCGGAATGTAACAGCGATGAGGCATGTAAGGGTAAGGCTGCACCGACGTGAAATGTGGGTGAGCTAATGCTGCATGTAAGGGGTATGATCACATAAGCTACTAATACTTTCCCGTTTTCCCTGCTAGCACGATGGATTCCCATCACGACTCCTCGTGACAGGTCTCAATGATGCCAACTCGTATAAAGAACAATGTCAGAGTCATGTACGCTATACAACAAGAATTATAGAGATAATCAACATAATAGAAACTGTCAGAGAATGTACTCGCCTGTGGTCCTTAGCTGGCAATACCAAAGTCCGGGTTCCAAGGTACCGTCTGAGTAATCCAACAGTCCTATAGATATATCATAAACACAATACTGTATCAGGCTTTACACTAATACATAATCAAATATCATGATCTCACAGACTATGCTAGGGGTCACGTCTGTAGTTGCTGTGCATAACAGACAGTCAATGGTACGGTCTTGCCAGTACGTCAGTGTTCATATGGCGGTCTGCTAACCTACTACATGGTCACAAGTCAATGTAATTACGGGGTATCCGTGGTTACATTCAAGTCATCTAATATACATAACACATAGTACATAATAGGGTCTAATTTATTCATAATATCCATTAGTTACCAAATAATAGACAGATATATATATATATATACTTTAAATAGAATTAAATACTTTATATACATATATTAAACATCTACTAGGGAGATGTGTACAATACGTATATTTACGTATTTATACTAATCGAGATATGCCATATATGCCAATTTACATTTAACCCTATGCTAATACATGTACCACATATATATTAATTAGGTTTATATTCATATAAATATATAATATGTGCATACAACATACTAATCTACCATCATACGATACGGGTATACTATCATAGCTAATTATACGCATAAAAACAAGGAAGAATACGCGTGTGCATGTACGCGTACACGTACTCGAGAGGGGACTCAAACCTGGGCGCGGAATGAGACGTGCGTGTCGCGGCATCGTCGAGTCGAAGGCTGCTCCGGTCGGGTTCAGCGAGTCAGCGGTCGTCCGGCGTGTGCAGGCGAGTCGTCCAGTCTGGGCAGCGTTGTGCGGCTCCGTGCAGTCTGCTCTCGGTTCAGCGTGGCGGGTTCGACGCGGCGTGTGCAGTCGACTATCGGGCGGGGCAGCGCTTAAACGGCAGTCGGGAACTCTTCGGTTCAGCGCCTGATGGCAGCGGCTCCGGGAACTCTTCGGTTCAGTCCGCAGGCGGTGGCTCCGGAACTCTTCGGTTCAGCGCCTGATGGCAGCGGCTCCGGGAACTCTTCGGTTCAGTCCGCAGGCGGTGGGGGTCGACAGGTCCGGTCAGGGCTGCTCGGTTCCGGCGGGTTTACGTCGGGTTGCTCGGGAAGGAGATGAACAAGAGGATGGGATGGAGAATTCGGCTAGGGGCTGATTAGGTTAAGGAAAAAGAAAAGAAGGGAATATATATATATATATATATATATATATATATATATATATATATATATATATATATATATATATATATATATATAAGTTTGACCTAGAATATGTTGACTTTGGTCAATACTAGGAAAGGCCTTGGCTTGCTATGGAGATATTCCAATAGGCTAGGATTCGAATGAGACTGCGAGAATTGTACTGGTCTAAGGGTTTGGAGGCCATGGTTTCAAGGGTTGATGTTAAATTACACATTCCCAAAAATTTATGGAAAATATAATGAAGGGGGGGGGGGAAATGGGTTTATAATGCGTGTTGTGTCAAACGGGTGTACACTTAATGCTCTTTTACACAACAGTGCCAATAATTGTAATTTGCATGAAATAGGTTTATTGTTTGCTTAATTAAAATTAAATGCAAGAGGTATTTTATAATTAAATAGAAGTACAAAGGCTGGATTTACGTGGGACACAGGCATCAATGAATGGTCTGGCGTGTCTATGACAAGGGTACGATCGGATGGAAGACAAAGCTAGTGTAGCGTTCTAGTTATTGAATAACGATTAAGTACAACAATCAATTAAGAATCATAATTATTTAGATAAATAAATTATCATGCAATCATTTACTCATTAATTACGAAAAGACAAAAATACCCCTAATCCAAAAAGTGGGGGTGACATGAGTAACTTTCGTTGAGTCCACATCTACAATATTTGTTACAAGAGGTAGATCGTCCTCCTGATAAGCTATTTTGCCAATGTCAAAGGTATTTCTAGCTTTAGTCTTGCATACTGCCCACCAATCCGACCTCGCTGTCCCCCGTCTAGGATAAGTTGTGAAGTACACGTGCTGAGCCTGACTTGATAGGACAAATGGTTCGTAGCCTTGATATCTACGCTTGTAGTTTATATCCACAAGGCCATGCTTGTCAACTTTCCAACCTTGATCTTGAATCGGATCAAACCATTCACACTTGAATAGCACAATATTAGCAGGTTCTGTGCCATAATTATATGTCAACTCCATAATCTTTCGTAAGATACCAAAAAAATCATTGCCTGGATCGACGTCTTTGTAGTTCGAAGATTTGATACACAAATAACTATTTTTCGTGGAATCAAGATCCAGAAAGTTGTCTCTGATAGGAGCATTTGTTGACTTGAACCTGAATCCATTCACACAGAAACTTGGCCATATTTTAACGGCAGTAATTGGTCCCTTAGCTAGATTTCGAATAGATTCAGTCTCGGGTGTTATTAGACGATCGACCTAAATACCAAAGTAGCGATAGTAAGTTATTTATTTTGCAAGTGCATAATTAAAAAGTAATTACCAAGCATCTTACATATGCGCTCAACCAAGAAGGAAAATGACATCTCATTTCTTGTTCTAGTTCTTCGTCTGTTATGTAGGGTCTAACCGACCTCAACTCATCATTATATGTGCTGAAAAATAATAAAGCAACTGCTGATTAGTAGCATAATAGTATCTTATAATATTATATTGAGATGATGTAAACGTGGACGTATTAACTTACCCCTCTAGCTTCTCCACTTCATCCTCGTCGCATTGAGTAATATATACAACCGAGCAGCCCTTAGCTCGTCGTCATTCAAATATCTCTTCTTCATTTTTCCCGAAGGCTTTCCGGACGCATTGAATACTTTGAGTATTGCATCATTAGATTCCTGATAGGCGTCATCGTTTCTCGGAGCTTTCATTCTATTAGTAGCAACATGCGGTTTGAAATACGTCGAGCAAAAGTTTGTAATCTCCTCGAGAACATAAGCTTCACAAATAGAGCCCTCAACCCGTGCCTTGTTTTTTACCTTTCCCTTTAGGTTATTCAGATGCCGCTCGAAGGGGTACATCCACCGATAACCGACAGGACCACCAACACATGCCTCATAGGAAAGATGAATTGGCAAATGCTCCATAGAGTCGAAGAATCCAGGAAGAAACACCTTCTCGAGCTTACATAGTGTTACCGCAATGTCATTCTCTTGCTTTTCTAGACGATCGACGAGCAACTTAGTACAACAAAGATATCTGAAGAATATGCTGAGCTCTGTCAATGGATCCCAAACGACCGGCGGTAAGAATTCCCGAAATACAATCGGAATTAACCTCTCCATGAATACGTGACAATCGTGGCTCTTCATACCCGCCAGTTTATTCTCCTTGAGGTCGACGCATCTTCTCAAGTTTGACACGTACCCGTCTGGAAACTTTAGACCCTGAATCCACCTACAAAGTCTCCCTTTATCCTCTTTCTCCAGTGAGAAAACTGACTTAGGTTGTTTTAACTTTCCATTCCCCTCCTCTATCAAATACAATGCAGGACGTCTACATATTTTTTCTAAGTCCAACCTGGCCTTCGGATTATCTTTCGTCTTCCCCTTTACCTCCATTACAGTATTAATTATGTTATCAAACATATTCTTCTCGATATGCATGACATCAAGGTTATGTCTGATCAGATTGGTGCTCCAATATGGCAGATCCCAGAATATACTCCTCTTCGTCCAATTATGGGTGTGACCAAATTTGTCACACTTGTACCCCTTAGCAGGCTCTTCGATAGCACTTGGTAAATCTTTTACCTCTTTCCATATCGTATATCCGGGCCACCTTGGGGGTGGATTGGCCTTTTCCACAACTCCCGCACGAAAAGCATTCCGGTTCCTCCGGTACGGATGATACTTCGGCAAAATTGTCGATGACAATCGAAGAAGCACGATTTGCCTTCGTATTTCAAATGGAAAGCCTTAGTACGGTCCATGCAATACGGACATGAGAGATGACCATGGGTGCTCCATCTCGATAATATTCCATAGGCCGGAAAGTCGTTGATGGTCCATATAAGTGCTGCCCTCATCTGAAAATTTTGCTTTCTAGAAACATCGTGCGTGTTGGCACCTACTTTCCACAGCTGATTCAACTCATCTATCAAAGGCTGTAAATACACATCGATGTTCCTCTTCGGATTGTTCGGACCCGGGATAATAACGGTTAGGAACATATACGGAGTCTTCATGCACATCCAAGGCGGTAGATTGTCTGGAGTGACGATCACAGGCCAACACGAATATTGGGAGCCCGAAAGTCCGAATGGGGTAAAACCGTCAGAGGAGAGCCCCAATCTGACATTACACGAATCTTCGGCAAAATGTGGATACTCTCGATCAAAGTGCTTCCATGCTTCTCCATCGGATGGATGATCCAATACTCCTTCGATCTGTTTTCGCCTGTGCCAACTCATATTTTTTGCAGTCTCCTTAACCATAAACAACCGCTGCAACCGCGACGTCAAAGACAAGTAGTGCATCGAATCGGTAGGCTTCCTTGCACCGACAGACTTTTCTCTAACAGTGGCCTTGTAGCGATCAGCACCACAGAATCTGCACGCATCTTCATCCTTGTCGTCTTCGTAGTACAACATGCACCCGTTGAGACATGCATCGATTTTCTCGTATCCCATCCAAAGCGATCTCACCATCCTCTTAGATCGATAGAAGTCTTTAGGCAACTTTGCACCCTCGGGCAAGATCTCTATAATCAAATCGATCAGTCGATTATAGCATTCTTGTGACATATTAAAATTGGACTTGATGCTCAATAATCTTGTAACCACCTCCAACGGTGAATGATCCTCACAACCAGGATATAGTGGAGTCCTTACATTCTCCAGCAACTCCATAAACTTTGCAGCATCGGCATTCGGTGCCTCCTCAGCTACATCATAATTGTCCGGATTGAAACTAGGTCCCACCGTATCATAATTGTCCGGATTGAAACTAGGCCCTGCCGCATCATAAACCATGTTCACCAACCCGTCGTCGTAAGCATCGTGGTTGTGGACATCCATATACGACTCCACATAGGGCTCCGACTCCGATGCTAGAGATACAAGTTCTCCGTGCGCGGTCCACTGATAGTAATTCGGCGTGAAGCCCTTCGAGTACAAATGATATGTGACTTCCACTTCTGGATGATATTTTCTGTTACAACATCTCACACACGGACACTTAATTTTGGTACCGTCCATGTACTGAGGGAACGCCTTAACGAACTGTAGAACTGCTGTACACCATCAATGAATTCATCCCGCACACCGCACATGTCATCAGGATGACGGTTGTACATCCACGAACGACGACACATATAATAATTCATATCCATTTCTAGATACTTCTACAAAAATGACAGTATGTATCATATAAATTATTACATACAGTGTGATTCTCTAAAGAAGAAGCTGACAATTAGTTGGCTAGGTAATCTATATTTGAAGTCACATAAAAGAAGCATGTTAGATCCTGTGCTGAGTGTGTGCACACCAGTGTAGGTACAATATTTTGTAGGACAACAGCATGCTAGATCCTGGTAACTATAGCAAACCCAAATTCCAGCCTAGGCAAAATTGTAAAAGAACTCATCTGGATTGATTTAGAATTGAATTTAGTTCATATTATATTAAAAAAAATAGAACAACATTTTTTTCTAGGAACCTGCCAAGGCAGAGTTTCTGCCACTGCGCTTACGACAAAACAGGATGCTGTTAGGTATGCTTAAACTATGATTTTGTTATGGGGAAATAAATTCATCTTCACGGCACATTAAGGCAAAGATCAAAAAGGCAAACATTCCTATTCTGAAGATGTTCAAAACATCTATAGGGCAAGATGATAGTATGCATTCCTAACAATAATCACTGATTCAACACTTTTGGGAATAATAAAAGCCTACAAATTCATGATTTTGGAAAATTCAGAATACCTAGTGAAGTTGGTGAGAAAATTGGTGAACTTTTTACCGAGAATTATATATAAACATTGGCAATTTTATAAAAGCTAAAAACAACTGAAATCCGTGTCCCATTCAGCGAACTCCACGGCCTTAATTAAAACTGGCCCAAGGCTACTTCAAATTTAAGAAGCGGGTTGATTAAGTGAATGATCATGTACTCATTCTGAAACATTTATGCGGGGAACACAAAATAAACTGATGCTTAATAGGTTAAATGGTCAGGTTAGCGGGTCAGGTTTTGATCTAAACCAAGGCTCACAGTGTCGATAGGTATCAGAAGCGATACGCATAAGTGTAGTTTGGCCATTTTGTCCGCACATGCCAAGGAAAGAAGGCACCACGAAGTAACCTCCACAGAAAATGGTTTGATATTTAATTACTAGCTTTGCTTGCTCAAGAGAGAAAAATATCCGTGAACCTTGTTCTTGCATCCGAAATATTCTTGCGTCCAAAATATTCCATAGCAGCTTCGTCATGCTAACTTCCATATAAAGAAAGTCGTTTAATCTCATCATATTTCATATCTCCCTCGTATACTCTCATTCTTATATCTCCATATTTGTTAATAAGCAACTTGACAACCTAGGTCACTAGGCGTGTACTCTTTTTCTTCATTCCTTAGGTCTCAGTCTCATTCCTCCCTCTTATCTAATAATATGGAGGTTCTTAAGATAAATTATTAACTTCACTATATTTCTCTGCAATATCATATCGCCAATAATCTTACATATTATATGAAAGTTGGAATGTCCAAGATGACCTGGAATATGCTATTACAAGAGTCATTTTCATACCTATTATTCATCCTAAGAGCGACCCGTTTCCGGAGCCCCGCAAAAGTCCCGCGCCCCGACGCCATATACGTACTGCACACCTCACTCAAGAACACATATACGCACTGTTAACACAAGGACACACTGTCATAGAGCAGTGTTCACTCTTGCACACTCCTCACAAGATCCAGTATACACCATCTTCGCACTGTTAACACAAGGTCCCAGGTCAAAAAACCTAACCCTAACCCTAGGTCCTGATCAGTGGCTGTTTGTGTGTCGTGTCTGTGTCAGTGTCTGTGTGTGTGTGTGTCGTGTCAGTGTCATATGTGTGTCCTGTGAGAGAGAGAGAGAGAGAGAGAGAGAGAGAGAGTTAGGGTTTACCTAGAGGAGGAGGAGGAGGAGGAGGGGGGAGGATGCGGCCCGAGGGGGGAGGACGCGGCTGGAGGGGGGTCGCCGGGAGGGATGAGGGGGTGCCGGAGGGAGGAGGGGAGCCGGAGGGGGAGGACGCGGCCGAGGGGGGTCGCCGGAGGGAGGAGGGGTCGCCGGAGGGAGGAAGGAGGACGGTTTGAAATTTGGGAGAGGGAGAAGGAGAGATCGAAGGAAATGGGGGGAGTCAAACCTAAGTAAAAAATTTTATCGACGTTTTAGCGACGCAAATAATGACGTTGCTAATTTGAATTTAGCGACGTTTTAGCGACTCCATTACGAAGTCGCTAATTTAGCGACGTCTTATACGTCGCTAATGACGTCGCTAAATGTCCAAAATATATACGTCGCTTAATAACGTCGCTGAACGTCGCTAAATAAAATATATTAGCGACGTTTAACGACCTAAATTGAACTTATAGCGACTAATCTTTTATAAACTGAATAAAAGTCGTTAAACGTCACTAAATGTCGCCAATTAGCGACGTCTAGAGACGTTTTCACAGGGAGTCGCTAAATTAGCGACATTTTTACATGGAGTCGCTAAAAATGTCGCTAACCCCGCTTATTCTAGTAGTGGTTATCGTGACGCCACGAGGCATGCTCTCGGCACCGTTCATTATTAGTATAATCGTATTGCTATATATGAAAAACATAGATGATGTTATTAGTAGACATGTACAAAATATCTTCATATTTATTTACACAATTATATTTTATTTTACCTTCCAATAAAATACCAAACTAGATATATGTTTTGCACGTTGTTGGATTATTAAATCCGTAGTAGGGCATCCAGGAATACGTTCGTCATTTTGGCTGTCCATCTGTACAATTATGGTTGTCAAAACACATATTTTGGCTGTCCGTCGTTTTGTACATTACATAACTTAAATTTACTAAATAAATACTAGTATCCTAGCATTTAAAAAATAAAAACTAACATAAAATTATTTCATATGCAAATAAGAGTATAAATGAAGAAGAATAGAATAAAGACCTTCAACAATAAGGATTGTGTGTGCTCACAAAGACTGATGTGTCAACTTGCAAATGAGAGAAAATGAAGGCTGCTCAAATTGCTGCTATGTGCTCACAAGGAACGCTGTAAATGATCGTAGTGCACTCTGTTCTTCTTCCTCCTTGCACTCTGTTCTTCTTCCTCCTCCTCTTCTTATAGCTCCCACCTCCTACCAACTTCTTCTCTGTTGTACTCCTCTCCTCCTTCCCCCACGAGACATGCCTCTTCTTCTTTTTTTCTTTACTCTCTCACGTCTCTTCTTCTTTTTCCTCACGTCTCTTCTTCTTTTTTCTTGTCAAGTCTTTTCTTCTTTTTTCTGCCAACTCTCTTATCTCTCAGTATTTTTGTTGTGTAGTCATTCTTGTCTCTTCCTCGTTAAACCAAACTGAGGAACATTACCTCCTTCCAAGTGAACCAACTCCTGAACCAACATCAATCCATAGACCCAAATCAAATTTCAAATCCAAATAAAAATTAAACCAAACCAAACAAAATTTCAAATTTCAAAACCAAATAAAAAGCAAACCAAAATTCAAAACAAAACAAAATCAAAAAAATCAAAATCCAAAACAAAACTAAATAGGAAAAAAAATCTAAACATAACTAATTCAAAAAAACTAATAAAACAAACCAAATAATAAAACAAAACAAAACAAACCAACCAAAATAATCCAACCAAAACCACCCAACCGAACCCGTTGCCCCCCACACCCAATTTCTGCTTGGCAGAAATTGGGTGTGGGGGCCCACGGGTCCGGTTGGGTGGTTTGGGTTGGTTTGTTTTGGTTGGTTTGGTTTGATTATTTGTTTTGTTTTATTAGTTTTTTTCATAGTGGACATAAAACAATTAATTTATTTTTTTTCAAATTTTTTTGGAGGTTAAAACATCGTTTTAAATCCGTGGCCCCCCCCCCCCACCCAATATAAATTAATTTCGCTATAGTAAATTTTAAATATTCGAAAATAAAATTACAAAAAGTAAAATTTGGAGGTCGAAACATCATTTTTTTGTGATTCTAAAATTTGGGAAGTCCGTCAAACGGTGAAATGCTTTATCCCGTAGTACTTTTCGATACGGTCATTTTGGCACAAACTGGACCTTGTTTCGATCTCTCAGTCAAAAGTTTTGATATTTTAAAGTTTTAAATTTTATATTTTTGCCTGTAACATGTGCGTCTTGCTTCGGATAAATTTTTTTTCTACACGATTTTTGTTACTCTCGTCGAAAACATACAAATCGACTTATTGTTTAAAGAAAAACAATTTCAAAACAAATAGTTATGGCCGCTCGACGTATGCTTGACGGCAGACGTAATATTCTTACGACAGATTTTTTTATTATTATTTTTTTAACGTCTGTTAACGACGAGAAAATTAACGATAGAAATATAATATTTAAAAATATAAACTTTCGCTGATGTTTTTTTCGTAATTTTTTAAACTTTTATGATTTAGATGGAATTTATACAAATTTTGATGCTCTGGAAACAAATTTTCGAAAAAAATATTTCTAAATTTTTCTTTACAATTAATTTATTTTAATTTTATTTCGTTAAAATAAATTTTCTTATAAACAAAACTAAATAAATAAAACCAAAACATAACTAATTAAAACAAACTAATAAAACAAACTAACCAATCAAACCAAACAAACCAAACAAACCAAACAAACCAAACCGAACCAATCAAATGAACCCGTGGGCTCCCACACCCAATTTTTGCCAACTGTGTTAGCTGAAATTGGAATTGGCCCCCCACCAATTTCAGCCAACAATGTTGGCAAAAATTGACTTATGGGGTCCACTTTGATTTTTTTTTAATTTTTTTTCTGCCTACGTGTACGTCAATTGTATTTTTCGCCAACACTGTTGGTGGACTCTGTCTTTTTTTTCAAAATTTTACAAACTTGTTTCGTTTGCATGAATTTAATATAAATTTATTTTACTACAGTAAATTTTTTGAAAAAATAATGCATTATACCAATAACAAAACTAATAAATTATTTAGCTAAATTGGTAATTATTTATCAATATTAATTAATTTTTAAGTTAAGTATATTGCAAATATTATTTTATATAATTATTTAACGGATATGATACGAACACATACATATCAGTCCAGCTAAAAATCCTAAAATTAATATTAATGAAATAAATTTGTTAACCATATACCAATTAATAATGAACTAATTAGCTAATTATTTATGTGGAAAATTATAGGAGAACATAAAATAAAATTTTGAAAATTTATCGTTGTTGTCCAATTATGCCAACTACTAGGTTAATAAAAAAGGAGGTGGATGCATAAAATAATATAGAGTTGTGGCCGACAAGAATCGTTACTTTCACACCCAAGTCCCATTTAGGTTGTCAATCAGCAGAAGTGCGCCATAGGAATAGGGCTGCAAATGAGCCAAGTTTTATAAGTTTGAGCTTGACTTGACTAGAACTAATCGAGTTCGAGCTTGATAATTTTTTTATTATAAAGCTTGAGCTTTACTTGGTTTAAGCTCAAACTTGACTTGATAAGCAAACTTGATTCAAGTTTGATAAGCTCAAATCAAGCTCGTGGAGCTTGATTTCAAGCTTAACGAGTTCAATTTCAAACTAGTTAGACTTGAATTCAAGTACATGTAATATTAATAATTTATTTATAAAAAATCAATTAAAAGTTTTTTAATATAAATTATTAAGGACATATAAATATATAATGCGCAACCATATTGTTAACAAACATACATAAAATTAAAATTCAACAAGAATAAATTTAAATTTAAATAAAAAAATAAATTGGTAGACTGCCTGTCACGACCCGCACCCGGAAGTTCGGGCACGAGTACGTGGGTACGTCCAGCCTACGCCGCAGAATCGGCGGTAGTACGCTGTCTAGGTCAATCCATAATTACTAACTAGCTCATTCACAATAACATAGGCAAGATAATAATGAGAAATGAAACTTAAGATTTCAACTGAAAATAAATGTGGCAACAGATTCAAATATTTAATACAGGAATTTCAAATGAAATCGGGGACAAACCCGATTGCTAAGATAAAGAGCAAAACTAAGATAACTACTGCTAACTACTCAGCAGGAGTAGCTTCCTGTGCGGGAACTGGCTCTGCAACTGTATCACCTGCTGCCTCATAGGGGCCATAATAGGTGGGGGCAAGGTTCTCATCATCGCCTAAACAACAGATCCAGTCAGGAAAGGAGCAAAGTACACAGTGCACAACAAGATTAAACTAAATATTTTATGACAATTAAATATTGGATATCAGGTTGAGAAACAGCATTAGCAGAACATTATTATCTCAGAGTTAGCTGTAAACAGGAATATGAGAAACTGAAATAAATGAAACAGGAAATGAAACTACAATAGCCAGCAAGAAATAACCAGAAACTATATGTGTGTATTTGTGTTTGTTTTTAGAATACATAGTTGGCATGTAGGGGTTTATAAGGTTAATCCGGCCGTCATGAACGGCTATTAGACAATACAATCGAGATCCGGCTGATGGACAGTCGTGTACCAACAGCTATTAGACAATCCAGGGGAAAGGGTAAACTACATGCCTCCTTAGTATTCTCCCACCCGACATGAAAAATAAGACAGGAACTACCAATATTCAAGACATGAAATTTAACATTTCTAACACTAGGTGTAAACATCAAGGGTACATGTATAGCAGGGAATTAATTATCACAATATATAAAGATTAACTTGAAGTGCAGGTACTTGCCTGTTGTTTGGATCTGATTAAATTAGTTCTTGGGGGAAAAGTCCAGAGATGAGTCCAAAAGCTGAAATAGACATTACCATCATGCTCAGAAGATGTCAAATAGCTAGAAACGCCTGTCCTTGGGTCCAATTTGGAGACAAGGGCAAAAACGGCAGTTTCGGGCCAAAACGGGATCCGCCGGTGGGCCCGCTCTGCACCGAAAAACGTGTCCGGGTCAATGGTCTCCAAATTCACCAAACTTAGTGTCAACAGGTCAGGAACGCTGATACGAACCCAACGGAACTTCCAGATTTGGATTCCGATGAGCCGAACACGAAATCGCCCGTCGAGCGGGGCCTGTAGGGCCCACGACACGCGATTTTGTCAACGTTCTCAGAATCGAACCAAACTTGACCCACAGGACCAGCGTATCGCTACGAGTCCGATGGCGCAAGTTTCGTCTCGATCCGACGAGTGTACAAGAAGTTAGGGCGAATTGCAAAAAAGGCGGATACGGGGCGATGTCCGCGGATACGCGTTGATTCCGGTGTGCACGCATACCCGAATCAGCTTCCGCGAATTCTCACACGTCCGTATCGACGGTGCGCACGTATCTGTGAAGACCGCGCGCGACCAAGTCGTCCCGTTTGGCGGGGCGTACTCAGTTCCGGGGTGAAACAGGGTCTGGTTTTTCCTGTTTTTGGATCGCGGTGTGCGATCACCACAGGACGCGATGCCGCGAACAGTTTGTCCGGACACCGAGAGGGTCATACAGGCTTCACAACGCAATTTGCGGAATCGAAAACAGAGGTCCGAGTTGCAAGATACGAATACCTGAAGGGGACCGAGAAATCGGGGCTTTCTGTGTCCGTATCGTGTCCTGGACACGTGTCCTGGACCGTGTCCGCGGCGTGTCCGGGGCTCCTCGGCCGTGTCCGGTGCTCTGGGGGACTGGCCGTCGGTCGGCGAGGCCCTGGGAGGTCCGGCGGGGTCGTCGGACGGCGGCTACGGCTCGGGCGGCTCTCGAACGGCGGGGAGGAGTCGGACTCGGGGTCGGCTCCGCCTGGGGAGGAGGAGGAAAGGAAGGGGAGAGGAGGAGACGCGGGAGGTGGTGGACGGCGGGTCTGGACGGCGGGCGGATCGCGCAGGGGGCTGAGGGGAAGTCGGCGGCGGGTTCCGGCGGGTTAGGGTTAGGGCTCGGGTCTGTGGGGGAGGAAGAGGGCGGAGGCGAGGGGATTTATAGGGGTTCGGGGCGGGGAAGGCCGGGGCGTCGTGGGCAGAAGAATCGGAGGGGAGGCGCGGACGTGGGGCGGTTCTCCGGCCGAAAAACGCGGCGGCCGGCGGGTAGATCGGGGGAAACGTGGGGACGACGGGGTCAGCCGGGTCGGGCGGGTGAAGAAGCGGGTCGGGTTTTGGGCATACCCGACCCGACCCAGTAGGGTAAGCGGGCTGGGTCCGTTGGGCCGGGCTGGGCCGGTCCACTGGGCCGGGCCGGCCCAAGGAAAAATTAAATAATAATAATAAATATAATAATAATAATAATAATAATAATAATAATAATAATAATAATAATAATAAAAATAGTTAATTAATTAATTAATTAGAAAATTGTTTTTAGGCATTTAAAAATAGGTCTGAGGCCCAGAAAAATCCAGAAAAATTACCCTAAGTCCAATTTTTCATTTTACACCCAAAAATATTATTTTCATAATATTTTAATATTATTTATTAACAATTTAAAAATCATTTATTAATTGAAAACCTTGATTTTAATTACAGAAAATTCCCAGAAAATTCCAGAAAATTGGGAAAAATCCAAGATTTAATAATTTAAAAATTCAGGGGGTTTACAACCTACCCAACTTACAAAAATTTCGTCCTCGAAATTTAAAATAAGGCAGGGTTCTCTCTGTCCAATCTCACTTGATTACAGTCCAACGGTTTTCTCTCAAGTGAACATTGCGGTCGCTACCCAACTTATAATTTTACCCATATATCCTCTAAGGCTGTACAACTAGTAAATCTAGGTCCCAACTTAATAAATCATGGTATTGAATCTTTAAGTCTGCAACACAAAACACATCACCTAGGGTATTGCCTTAGTCATAAAGGGTTATCATCTAGTACTACAAATCAAACTTATACCAAACACAGGATTTTGTCTTTCCGAAGTAAGGGAAGACGAGGATCAATAATAAAGAGTTTAAGGGCGAGGTGGTAGAACAGAGGTATAGGGATCAAGGCGTTTAAGGAATTCTAATGGGGTTTGTCAGGCGGTTATGGATTGAGATTCTATTCTGGTAATCATTTATCCGCATGCTCGTATCAGTATAATTATGTAATTGATACGATATGCTCGGACGTATTTAGGGGCAAGTACACTAGTCAATTATATATCTCAATCCACGTAAAGTAGTCGTGCGAAGTGCGAATCAAAATGCACTAAGGTTGATCAGACCGTAGTACACTGATTCTGAGTAGACACTTGTATTAGTGGGGTTGATCAGGCCTCAATAATACATGTGTCCTGAACAAGCCCGATAAAGGGTAAGCTTGCAAAACTAGGCTATAAAATAGCAGCATATGTCAAGTTCAGCAAAATTTAAGTGCGCTAGATAATGATGAAAGGAGGTACAAATTATTGAAGTTCACAAAATAACACAAAATAAGCACAATAGCAAAATCCTCTAAAACAGTTATCAAATTTAAAAGCATACCAGGTATTTAGCAAGTTCAAAATTGCTAGGTTGGGGCTGAGGTCACGAACCAATAGGCACGAAAACAATACTAGAAAAGATATCTACGAATCACTTACGCGCATTAACTGCTTCCAGAGTTTGCGCGTTCTCCACGGTCATTACGTAAGCCTGTCCGCGTCCTTGAGCAGCGGGACAGTCCCTCACTTGATGTGCTGCTGAGCCACAAAGTAGACAAACACCTAGCCTCTTTCTGCAAACTTGCCAAGTATGGCCTGGTCTATGACAATAGTTACAAGCAGCAGCTTGTTGGTTCTGTCCCTGGGCCTGATGTTGGGGTGCTGGAGCTCGAGGGAGAGGACGCTGAGCTTGTTGCGGGGCCCCCTGCTGTTGTTGTTGAAAAGGGCATTTGTTGGGTCCCGCATTTCCGGTATCTCTTTCTCGCTTTAGCTTATGCCCCATGTCTCTCTCAACGCCTTGTGCCACGCTCAAGATTTCCTCGTAGGTGCGAGCTCGGCTGGTGGTGACAGCAAGGCGAATATCCGGAGATAGCCCCTTCTTGAATCTACGGGCTCTGTCCTCCGGGGTACGAACCATGTACTCCGCAAAGTGGCTTAACCTGCTAAATTCAGCAGTATACTCATCTACAGATAGGTTACCTTGTTCCAGTCTCTCGAATTGACTTTCGAGAGCTTCCCGAGCCACTTCGGGGTAGAATTTTTTCTTGAACAGTCTCTTGAAGTCCTCCCAGGTGAGGTCAGGAGCAGATAGTTGAGGTTCGTCTCTAAACCAGGTCCGAGCTATATCGAACAGTTGCAGGCTTGCAGACTCCACTTTAAGATCATCAGGAACACGAGCAGTCTTCAGGAGTCTCTCGACGTTCTCTATCCATTCATCGGCATAGAGAATGCCTTCAGTTCCGTAGAATTCCAGGGGTCTGAGGTTCTTAAAGTCTTTGGCACTCCCTGGCCTCTTGTGTGGCGACTCCTGGGACCTAAGAGCTTCTGAGAGGCTGGTCCGCAGAAGTGCAGTCTGTTCCTTCTGGGATTCCACTAGTCCCTGGAATACTCCGAGTAGCTGTGCCCCATCTAGAGTAACTGCCGGGACAGATGGAGGCGGCGGGAGTGCAAGAGTCTCGGGCACATTCTGCTCAGCTGGTTCTGATGTGCCTCCTACTGTGTTTCTCGTCTGAACCATTCTGAAAGATTAAGGGATAGGAGAATCAGAATAGAATACTTGGAAATCAAAGGCGATAGGAAAATTGAGCAGAAATGATATCAAGAATTGAAATAAGGACCCTATATTGTGAATGAGCTTTATCCTGAAATCCTCAATCTTGTTGCAGGCCTGTTCGGTCCCTAAGTTGGAACCGAACAATTTAGTCGTTTGGACCTGCATGGGCCACCACAAAAACGTGTCACGACCCGCACCCGGAAGTTCGGGCACGAGTACGTGGGTACGTCCAGCCTACGCCGCAGAATCGGCGGTAGTACGCTGTCTAGGTTAATCCATAATTACTAACTAGCTCATTCACAATAACATAGGCAAGATAATAATGAGAAATGAAACTTAAGATTTCAACTGAAAATAAATGTGGCAACAGATTCAAATATTTAATACAGGAATTTCAAATGAAATCGGGGACAAACCCGATTGCTAAGATAAAGAGCAAAACTAAGATAACTACTGCTAACTACTCAGCAGGAGTAGCTTCCTGTGCGGGAACTGGCTCTGCAACTGTATCACCTGCTGCCTCATAGGGGCCATAATAGGTGGGGGCAAGGTTCTCATCATCGCCTAAACAACAGATCCAGTCAGGAAAGGAGCAAAGTACACAGTGCACAACAAGATTAAACTAAATATTTTATGACAATTAAATATTGGATATCAGGTTGAGAAACAGCATTAGCAGAACATTATTATCTCAGAGTTAGCTGTAAACAGGAATATGAGAAACTGAAATAAATGAAACAGGAAATGAAACTACAATAGCCAGCAAGAAATAACCAGAAACTATATGTGTGTATTTGTGTTTGTTTTTAGAATACATAGTTGGCATGTAGGGGTTTATAAGGTTAATCCGGCCGTCATGAACGGCTATTAGACAATACAATCGAGATCCGGCTGATGGACAGTCGTGTACCAACAGCTATTAGACAATCCAGGAGAAAGGGTAAACTACATGCCTCCTTAGTATTCTCCCACCCGACATGAAAAATAAGACAGGAACTACCAATATTCAAGACATGAAATTCAACATTTCTAACACTAGGTGTAAACATCAAGGGTACATGTATAGCAGGGAATTAATTATCACAATATATAAAGATTAACTTGAAGTGCAGGTACTTGCCTGTTGTTTGGATCTGATTAAATTAGTTCTTGGGGGAAAAGTCCAGAGATGAGTCCAAAAGCTGAAATAGACATTACCATCATGCTCAGAAGATGTCAAATAGCTAGAAACGCCTGTCCTTGGGTCCAATTTGGAGACAAGGGCAAAAACGACAGTTTCGGGCCAAAACGGGATCCGCCGGTGGGCCCGCTCTGCACCGAAAAACGTGTCCGGGTCAATGGTCTCCAAATTCACCAAACTTAGTGTCAACAGGTCAGGAACGCTGATACGAACCCAACGGAACTTCCAGATTTGGATTCCGATGAGCCGAACACGAAATCGCCCGTCGAGCGGGGCCTGTGGGGCCCACGACACGCGATTTTGTCAACGTTCTCAGAATTGAACCAAACTTGACCCACAGGACCAGCGTATCGCTACGAGTCCGATGGCGCAAGTTTCGTCTCGATCCGACGAGTGTACAAGAAGTTAGGGCAAATTGCAGAAAAGGCGGATACGGGGCGATGTCCGCGGATACGCGTTGATTCCGGTGTGCACGCATACCCGAATCAGCTTCCGCGAATTCTCACACGTCCGTATCGACGGTGCGCACGTATCTGTGAAGACCGCGCGCGACCAAGTCGTCCCGTTTGGCGGGGCGTACTCAGTTCCGGGGTGAAACAGGGTCTGGTTTTTCCTGTTTTTGGATCGCGGTGTGCGATCACCACAGGACGCGATGCCGCGAACAGTTTGTCCGGACACCGAGAGGGTCATACAGGCTTCACAACGCAATTTGCGGAATCGAAAACAGAGGTCCGAGTTGCAAGATACGAATACCTGAAGGGGACCGAGAAATCGGGGCTTTCTGTGTCCGTATCGTGTCCTGGACACGTGTCCTGGACCGTGTCCGCGGCGTGTCCGGGGCTCCTCGGCCGTGTCCGGTGCTCTGGGGGACTGGCCGTCGGTCGGCGAGGCCCTGGGAGGTCCGGCGGGGTCGTCGGACGGCGGCTACGGCTCGGGCGGCTCTCGAACGGCGGGGAGGAGTCGGACTCGGGGTCGGCTCCGCCTGGGGAGGAGGAGGAAAGGAAGGGGAGAGGAGGAGACGCGGGAGGTGGTGGACGGCGGGTCTGGACGGCGGGCGGATCGCGCAGGGGGCTGAGGGGAAGTCGGCGGCGGGTTCCGGCGGGTTAGGGTTAGGGCTCGGGTCTGTGGGGGAGGAAGAGGGCGGAGGCGAGGGGATTTATAGGGGTTCGGGGCGGGGAAGGCCGGGGCGTCGTGGGCGGAAGAATCGGAGGGGAGGCGCGGACGTGGGGCGGTTCTCCGGCCGAAAAACGCGGCGGCCGGCGGGTAGATCGGGGGAAACGTGGGGACGACGGGGTCAGCCGGGTCGGGCGGGTGAAGAAGCGGGTCGGGTTTTGGGCATACCCGACCCGACCCAGTAGGGTAAGCGGGCTGGGTCCGTTGGGCCGGGCTGGGCCGGTCCACTGGGCCGGGCCGGCCCAAGAAAAAATTAAATAATAATAATAAATATAATAATAATAATAATAATAATAATAATAATAATAATAGTTAATTAATTAATTAATTAGAAAATTGTTTTTAGGCATTTAAAAATAGGTCTGAGGCCCAGAAAAATCCAGAAAAATTATCCTAAGTCCAATTTTTCATTTTACACCCAAAAATATTATTTTCATAATATTTTAATATTATTTATTAACAATTTAAAAATCATTTATTAATTGAAAACCTTGATTTTAATTACAGAAAATTTCCAGAAAATTCCAGAAAATTGGGAAAAATCCAAGATTTAATAATTTAAAAATTCAGGGGGTTTACACTGCCAGCAACGAGCTCATAAACGAACCAACTCATAAGTTCAAACGAGCCGAGTACTTTTAAGCTTGAACTTGACTCGTCTATTAAATGAGCTCGAAAATGAAGTTTAAGTTCAACATGTTTACTAAACAAATCGAGCTCAAACGAACTTTTATCGAGCCGAGTTTCGAGCAGCTCGCGAACATCTCGACTCATTTGCACTTGGTTGGAGAGAATCATTCTTGTCATAACAACAAGATTTGATCTTCATAGAATCTGAAACACATGTGGCCAAAGACGCATGGGACGCATAGAGTCTGAAACGTCTGAGGCCAGAGACGTATAAAACGTATGAAGCCTGGGATGTATGAGACCCTATATCTATTCTACTATATAATGCCAAAACTAGGCTTCACCGTGAAAAATTTTCGTTCCAAAAATACCCTTCAACATATTTAGTAATTAAAAAGAATACCTAAAATAAATTTCACTGACAACCATTTAAGAGATACAACAATGACAACCATTTACGGAAATCAAAGAGTTCATGCTACTTGCTAAGTCTTTTAAATTGTTACCAAAGAATTCGAAGGGTTGAACCATTAACCTATATAATTAAAAGCAGTAGAAATAAACTAACTCATCAACATCATTCACACCAATATACGTGCAAAGCACGTGCATATATACTAGTAGAAGAAAAAGTAAATGTTAGTAAGCTACTTTGGTCCTACTTGCAAGAAACCAATCACGTCCTATAGGTATCAAAATGATAGTACTTTATAAGTTGTCATCAAAAGTTGTTTGCAGGGCCGGCCCTGAGCTCACAGGGGTCCGGGGCAAACTTTCAAAATGAGGTCCCATACATGATGTAAAAAAAATAAAACAAAAGTAAAATAAAAAATATGCCTCCACCAAGATTTGAACTAGGAACCTCTTGTGTGCAAGTCTAGTATAATAACCACTACACTACAATTGCTTTATGTTAAGAATGGTCAATGGCAAATACTAGTTCTATTTTCGGTACAAAATTATTTATATATTTTAAAAAAAAAAATTTGGGCCCTTTTTGCCCATGGGGCCCTGGGCGGTCGCCCAGCCAGCCCTGGGCCAGGGCCGGCCCTGGTTGTTTGATAGATATTTGATAAAAATTGATGTAAAAAAACAATGATGTGTTTGGTAAATTCGTTTTTTCAATTATAAAATTATTGTAAATGACAACGTAAAAAATAGGTTCCATAAGTTAAAGTTAATTTTGCTTTCATTCCTCCATTATGTAATAAAAAAATAAAAAATAAAAAATAAAATTTCAAGCACATACTTACCCACCCCTCCCTCCCTTGGAATTGACAACAAATAAAGTGGTAAGAAAAACAGCCGTGATGTTTGGGCCAAGTAGCGAGAATAGGAGGCACTTTGTGGGCTCCAATGATAAGGACCATATGGATTACTTCAAGTGCCGTGACGCAAAGAAAGGAATAAAAAGGAATGGAGTGATGTGTCATCAACCCAACGTATATATATCAAACGGTGTCGTGTTAGAATAGAATTTTTCATTCGGAGTGCTGAGGCTGAGGCTGAGGCTGAGGCTGAGACGGGAGAAAGAGAAAATCAAACGGTTAGGTTGCTCTTTCTGTCCATTGGCTGTGATCGTTTTCTATGTGATAGCAACAGCAAGAAGACCCCAATAAAGCTTGGTTCGGAATTGATGCCGATGGATCTTTCCATAAGCACACTATACAAACAGTTTTTCATAAGCATGCGACACAAAAAAGATTTTGACAGCATATAAAAAATACTATAAAAAAATTTGTACCTAAATTAAACTGATTTTTTTAAGGAGTTTTGGCAAACTATTGTTATCAATCAATTTTCTACTGTCATTAAAAAAAAAAAAACCATTGTATAAGCAATCACAAACTCGGCCTAAATTGTATGCTTTGAGTATTTATGGTGACATTTCTTTAGGTAAAATATACACTTGTCAGAAAAAGATCATTTTATTTTCTGTTGAAATCATAGCCGTTTTTTATTGTCTTTATCTTTTATTACTAAATACAACTATGAGCTTATATTTCATACAATGTTGACATAATTTGCAATTGCTGATGGTTAGTTCATGTTACACTAACATTCAACCTCGTCTTCGTGTAATTAAAGCATCGAACTAAAACACATGTCGTAACCATATGTAAGGAGAGAGTACGACCAAGACCAACAGAACTATGATAATTCTATCCCTGGTGATGGATAACCCATCAGTTGAATCAGAATATGATTGCGAAATGAGTTGGACATGTTCAACTTTTCTGCGTGATTTATTTGAAGGCTCAACTAAAATCAAATTTTACTCCCTTTGGACCTCTTCATCAAAGTGGTACGTGTCGTTCAAAAGGACTAGACGATTAGCACATTGTCATCGTATTCATATGTTGGATTGTATCTCATTTTTTGTCATCAAAGAATGATAAAAATGTAGTTGATAGTTTAGTCCCACATCGAATATAAAGTGGGATCACGAGGTATAGATAATTGGAATTGGTTTCCAAGTCTTACATGAGAATTCTCTTTTAAGACATATGGACTAAATCCAATATCGTACCTTATGGACCAACTCCGGATCGAATCACACCGCGTTCCCAACAAGTAGTATCAGAACCCAGGATTACGTGACTGATTTGGATGGTTATAATTGATTCGAGACAGATGGTGCTGAACGTTCATGGAGGTTACAAACTCTTCTCAAGGTGGAGTAGGAACATCAACTACATGAATTGACTTTAAAGGTGGATCTGACGAGTCCAAGGTGGAACAAGACGTTGTAGTTAGCACACAATGGTGGTGTGGATGAACGTGTCATGTTTGGTTCTGTGGTCGAACGGATCGAGACGACAATATGTTGGATCTCCTGGGTGCTCAGTTAGCGGAAACGAACAAAGGTAGCCGAAGTATGCTAAGGTTGTTCGGTTAGCGAAAACGAGTGGTTAGCGAAAACGAGTAAAGGTAGCCGGTGTGTGCTAAGGTTCGGCTAGCGGAAACGAGGTAAGGTGAAGATTGTTGGATTGTATAGCGGAAACGAGGTAAGGTGAAGATTGTTGGATTGTATCTAGTTTTTGGTTGAGCCCTCAAAGGGTTGTGACAATGGAGTTGATAGTTTAGTCCCACATTGGGTAGGAAGTGGAATCATGGGGTGTAAATAATTGGAATTGATTCAAACCTTACATGAAAATTCTCTTTTAAGACATATGGACCCAATCCAATATCGTACCTTATGGACCAACTTCGGATCGGGTCACACCGCATTCCCAACGTCGTATACAGAACAATGGTCAAATTGACTATATTTGATCATATTTTATGGATTTGATTCATTAGTTTAAGTAAACTGTTTCGATATTTAAGAGGAAAAAAAGTCCAAAAAAAAAAAAAACTTCATCAATTCAATCAGACCAACACAGTCCACAGGCAGGTTCTAATCATTTTTCTTTTCATAAATTAAATTAACCAAAATTAACATCAATTAAAAAAAACATTTAACTGTCATATTTGACTACCATTTATTCTATAGTTATATTTTTAATTTTCTTACAATAGTAATATGGGTTAAAGTTTAATTTTACTAGTTTTTTCTACTTCTACTTGTATATATAAATAAATGTAAAATATATAACATATACATATAATTTTTTTTTTGGGAGGTCTATAAATTTGGGAGGCCTAGTGCGATGGCACCCATTGCACTCCTTGAAAACCAGCCCACATACAAATGTAATGCATTGGCTAAAAGAGAAGCTAGCACATTTTTACAGATAGATTCAGGCTACTAAAACAATACATTGTAAATATTATGGAATAAAAAACTTCCTGTAGATCCGACAGAGCATCCAGGGCTTTAATTTAGGAAAACAAATTGACTCCATCATATTGCAATGCCGGAGACATCAAAATTCATTGCAAAAGAATTACAAACTGTACTAAACAAAGAAAATACAAGAATTTACTGAAGGGTCTATATTTCCCCCATAAGCTTTAAATTTACAATTGCGAGCGAGCATGCATCACATTACAAAGACAGGATCACAGTTTAAATGCATCTGCCTAGTGACTGGCTCTGTAATTTCATTCAGTGCCGCTCAGTTTAAATGCATCCGCCTAGTGACTGGCTCTGTAATTTCATTCAGTGCCGCTCATGTATAATGCAGCCATTCAAACACTTTTGAACTCCCAATTTCATGCTCGTCAGCTACTTGAAAATCTCGACAACAAATGTAAATAATAAATGAATGAAAAGAAGATATATTGAAAAACTTCCAGACCTGTCAGGCTCGTCATGAAATCTTTCCTCGGGTAAGGCGAAGAAAGGGTGGAGAACCCTCGAGCGTCAGAATGTTAGAGATACCTTATGCTTCTATTCAAAGAAACACTATACAGCAATATATTCATAAGGAGTGTTTGCAAAGAATTCTCAGCACCCTGCAGCCTTCAGAAAGTTATCATATGGGCTCGATGCTGGGAGCACCAAGAAGGGATTCTGATGATTCTGATACTGATGCTGATGCTGAGTTGCACAAGGTAGTATAGGGGCAGGAGCCATTTTCTGTGGATATGTACTCAGGTTATGGTCGAGCAAAGGATTTCCAGCCTACACAGCAGAACCTTCTATTGTTAGAAAAAACACGATATCATAAGCATGCAAGGCTAATAAGCAAAAACTAATTTGTCCGGCTTCTTCCAAATTTGTAATAATATTAAAACAAAGAGATGGACGGAGACGTTATATATTTGAGATATCATATATCTGATTTCACAGTCATATCGAATGCTGTAGAGTGCTGACAACAGTGGCAGTAACTAAAATTTGAAGTTTCTAGAGGTACTGTAGAAATCATATGGGTTACATGCAAGTTTACATTTTATGATGCAATGCCATGGCAGAAGATTGGTAAATTAAGTAACGTGGAGAAATACTGAAGAAAGCTGACCCCATTGTGGGAAGGGCTTGGATGATGATGACGAACAACAAAGAATAGGTCAACCTAGAAAATTTACTTGATAGAAGGACCCTACAAGTTGCGGAAGAGAGAGAGAGAGAGAGAGAGAGAGAGAGAGAGAGAGAGAGAGAGCTGGGGAGTTGATTCTTGTTTAAATTGGTAGAAAGCTGACGATTTTGAAAAAAAAAAACGAAGTAGAAGAATAAAAAAAAACTGCACCCCTAAGATATCATGTTTGGTCTCCTACTGCTCGAGCAGAAACATAGCACCACTTGAATCCAAATGATAAGCTTCTGAGTGTCACCACTCAAATCGAAATCATAAGCTTCCATCTCACACACCGGCTCATGGGCTCGCCAGGTTATGGCCAGTGCATGGCCTCAATCTGCATCACCATTTATAGCTATCCACTTGCCAAAATGCTCAACTCGGATGTAAACATGGGACTCGAGCACACCCAAATACAAGCCAACAACTTTATATCTTCTATACGATTATGAGACTATTGGGGAATTCACAATCTCCCCCAGAGTCGTGACGTCTTGTTGCAACTCATGCGAATGCCCTGGTCCCGTCCCAATGGAACTAAATCCACTAGGTAGCACTAATACCACTCTCCGGCATATGTCGCTCCATTACACGACCTATGCATTGTCACGTCTCGACTCCGTAAAGTCGATAATCGTCCCCCGGGCATGATGCCGTGCGTGCCTAGGTTGCGCAACGCACAAGGCAAGAAGATAAAACATATAATTTTTATAGAAAACACCGAATTACAGCGGAAGATTTTATATAGTCATATGAAACATTCATAATATGCGAAACGAAGCTCTTTATTGATAATAGCAACGGTTACAAAGGCTTGAATAACCCAATTGAATATGCCAAGTTGGCTACAACCCTCGTTGATCTCTCTTGCTTAAAAAGGATTTCTACCGTTCCATACATCATGTCTTCGTATATCCAAGCTAAGGCCTCAGCACCTGTGAACCTGAAAGAGGGTGCCCACAAACGTGGGTCAGTACGCAACTTGTACTGGTAAGCAAGGTATCCCACTCGCCTAAACCGACACCAAGTGATCATGATAATCATACATATTATAGTGATCTTTCTATTTAGAACTTAGATGAATTTTAGTTCATTGAGGCATGAATCGAAAGCAGTAAAGTATGTTTCGCACGTAAACATTTTAGTTATGAAAGGACATTCACATTTGAATCCCTTAAGCGGACAAGCAAGTTATTCTCGAATCCCGTTTGGTAACTAAGCATGTTATATTCGAATCGTATCGTCTCAACCGCTAAGCATGTTATATTCTTATCGTGTCCGTAACGCTTAAAACACATTAAATCACCTCGCTTTATCCGTGGCTCTTACCATAGCCGATTTATACTGCACTTGCCCGAGGCAAAGATAGACGCTCATTAGCACGTCCACCCTTGCATATGGCAGAGTGCATATTCTTTATCCATATGAAGGTCATTGTTGATATTGTTGCCACCATAAAGGACTATTATTGGTCATTGGGGGTAGTCCTCTCAGTCAAGTGGCGAACTCTCTAGAGGGCCACAATGCTACGTGTCATCGCACGACTTATTTTATCTCCTCCCATGGTTGATCACGGTTCCGGTGCCCCGGATACTCGTGTCAGGGAACATCCTACCTTGTGCACAAGTTATCAATGGCCATATAAATGCATGAATTATTATCTATGACGCAAATGCATGACACAAGAAGAATTTAGCAGTATCGTTTATGAACTTATGCAACGTTTCCAACTTTGTAAGTACGGTCGAGAAACAAGTCTACTCGCCCCACTATATTCCAGCATCTCTTTGTCTTCCGTCCTCCAATTCATTGTTCCGTGGCTCATGCCCGTAGTCACCAAATATTCCGAGGCACCTTGCCCCAATCGATGTTTCAGGTATATTTCAATTAGTACCCAGTAGGCAACCTAAATATTCCGAGGCACAATGCCCTTTCCGATATCGTTTTACACTTCTGAGTATTACACTTCTGATATAGTATTACATTGGTTCTTCCGATATAGTATTACACTTAGACCCAAAGGTCTCGTATTACTGAGTCACCGTGGCGCTTCTAGGCAAGGTGTTCCATGATGCCATATCCCTGATCGATAGTTTCGTGGCACCATTCTTTATCCACCACAGTTGCACGGTTTCGAACCGCAACTAACTGCATGCTTCACTTGACGATGCGTTATTATGATATTCTCGTGCATGGACACACATTTTCATCTCTCGCCTACTAGCAGTTCCGTGGCGTTGCGCCACAACTGCATTGCTTCACTTACGAAGTGCTCCCGTTCGATACACGTGCTTGCACGCCTCAATATACTTTGTTTCATTGTTCTATCTTAGTGTTCAACATAATTCTGACTTATTTTTCTCCGAGTCTCGTTCATTGAATCGATGTTATCGCTAGCCCGCAACTGATATATTTTATTAAGCATGAAGGAGTAGAGGAGGAAGGGTAGATCCCGCTCACATTTACTTATCTGCTTAGCAGTTCTGCCGAGTTGACACAGCCTATCGCTCCACCTGAGTCGGTACAGCTTATCTCCAATATCCGTGGTCTGATGCGAAGCACGATTTACTTAACTGGTATAACCATGCGAGCAGGCCGTGCTTCTCAATCATCCGACCCGAGTGGATTCAAGGAAGATTGCACCATCGCTTAAGTCCCGCTATTTCTAACTAGCCCATTGATTTCGTTGCACGATACTAGACTCTGCGCTTCTGACCGCATCGAGGCGATAAATCGAACCTCAAAAAGTTCTACGTAAAGCCTGTAAATGAAACCCAAACCAGAATCAATACTTGTTCCCAAATCCGCCTTATCGTAATGCAACCAACCCAAATGTCTCGTTTCAATCTGACTCAGCGTAATGCACTGTGTGGAGCGGGACATTACATAATATACCACTCAAAACAAGGTTCGTCCTCGAACCAAAATCCATGCTCGTTCCTTTTCGATAATGCCGAACTTTTGTTTCAAACACTGCCTCAATTTTACTTTCGCGGTTTTGTATGCAACACTCGTACAAATTTCTTAACTCCATATCGCTTTCCTACAACTACATTCAAATTCAACATATCCTTTAGTTTGGATTAGTACACATATTTTTAGGCGTCTCCAAGATATATGCATTTCAACCAAGCTTAGTGATAGCGAAATCGGACAAGTTGTAGGTGCGACTTCATTTCAAAAAATACCAACTGTTTCTTACTCCCGACTGAACCTGGCCTTAGCGTCCATTCCCGTAACCCATTCGCATACACACTATTTCTTAACACCTGATTTTCGGACACAATTTTCTTTGTCCAACTTGACTCATAATCGCTTACCATCTTTATTTGTTTCAAACTGACAATTCAGACTTGCGCATTGCATCGAGTCGTTGCGAAATCCGTACGCAACGAGTCTCCACAACCCTTCCTCGTTCCTCAAATCTTTCGCATCAATAGTCTCAGGTATGCGTTACATCAAGCCATTTGCGCATCCGATCGCAACAAGTTTTCCGCAACGCACTCCCGTCCAACTGTTAGCCAACTCTTATCCAACTATTTTTGAAGATTTGCTGGATACAGACTAAGTCCAAAATATCCAGGAACTCGTTGCCTCAATTCATACTATCGGTCGTGCCATCTTTTTCTCACGAACATCTTTCCGAACTACCAACGCATCAATGTCTGAGATCGCCCCGCTAGGCACCTTACCCAGACAACGTTCTAAGTCTTCCCGACATAAGAGACTAGCTTAAACCAATCATTCCCGTCTATCTCGTTCCTAAAAAATAACTTTGATATGATATCACACCGTCCCGACATAAGTCGCTTAGCGTTGATCGAATCGATAACCAATGGTAACTATCCTTTCGGTCCTTGCTATAAAATCGACGATGCTCAAAGGCATCATTCTATCTGACACCAACATTTTATCCGACACAATCCGACGTTACATACTCTATCGAGTATGAAAATCACCAACCATCAAAATTTTGCTATGTTATTTTCAGCCGAAGGCTATTCCATCGAATTCTGAAATCTATATTCGATTGCCTAGACTTATCTTCAACATGCACCACTCAATATTTATCTTTGACGCAATCTCTTATGCGTCATCTTTGGGTCATTCTATGGGTCTCCAACGATTTCTTTGATTCGGCGGTTAAGTCTCTAAGGTCATATGTCTCGAAGCTACGCTAGATAATTATGGATCAACGATGGACAGTTACTAAGAACCATGCTATATCTTATTCCGAAGCCAAACCAATTCCCGATGAGTTTTATGTGATTCTACCCAAATCAGAGAGTATGTTTTAAATTCTGAAATGCATGCAATACCTGCCAACATCTTCGCTAACTAGAAAATATCTACCCGTCTTAGGGTTTGAGTCTATCTACCCTTTGATCGATATCCGAGATACTCGATACTCGACGAAACCATTCTCAATCGAACCGCCAATCCCGCTAACTCTATCATTCTGTCCTGACTCTATCAATAAATTTTCGGCCGATCGATATGACTTCTCGTATCGTTACTCGCAACTTTCCGAATCGTAAACATTACTCCGTTTTGTATCCTTTATCCTGCTTAAGTTTACCTGCGCAATCCATTTCGCTTAAGTGATACTGTAATTCATCCCGACGTCAAGTCCCGTCGAGTTTCCTTAAATTTTCATCCCTTATGATCCTTGCTCCCGTTTCAATCATTCCCATCGCTACGTTAATTTTCATGCGTTTCATTCGTGCTGCACAGTCCCGATAACTTGCGCACTATTTCTTGCGATAAGTTCATTCCAACTATATCCATTCTGATACGTGACGTCCGTCTATGTTTCGTAGGAAATTTGCTTACACTCGTTGCACCATCTCGCTATTATCCGCCTCCGTCTATGCTTCGATCGCATAACATAGTTACGGATCATAAGTCACACACAACAACGATCAAGTCCTCGATATTTTATGTGACACAAATTATTTTCAATTCCTTTATTCTCAAACGATTCCCTCTGCTCGGCCAACCGTTCTCTTGCGTTTACAAATCCACGGACTACACTTGTTACTCCTGGATTTGCCTCGATCCCTCACGCACGTGTGTGCACCTAGTCGTCTATCGATTTCCTTCGGCCCAACTCTTTGTATCAGCAACTATCCGTCTTGCACTTTCCTACTTTTTGTCCGACATAACATTTGTTCGATTCGAGAGTCTGTTCTCGGTCGTTCGAACATAATGCGTCAAAGAATACTCAAGTCACATACCGTCTTGCAATTTTCCCAAACGAGTCTCGACGTTACCTCATATGTTGCGGACAATTCTATCGCTGTCCATGCAAACGATCCGACGCATCGATCACTTCGTGGTATGGCATATACCACTCAGAAATCGAGCCACTCTTTGTATCACATTTTCTCTGCCTCGATCCGACATATATTATGAATTTTTCATCCCGCAGTGATTCTACTGACTATGAACTCAGCGTTCGCTTACTAACAATATGACACAAAACCCAGCCAGCATACGAACCATCTTACTATTTCTGTTAAGTCCGTGTCCGTTGCATCTCGTGCAACATTTTCTTCCTGATTTTCTAACTGTTACTCAAACCGTTAAACTCGTTTGTTATCGTTTCGATGTAACCACGTATATGATATCGTTCGAGAGATCGACTTATTACACATTATGAAACAAACATCGCTCGAATCGGCTTGCCGCACGCTATGCAACAAAGCCGCGCGGTGCTACTCGGTATTACGGTCGATAGAAACTAAAAGTAGTAAACACACAACAGTTCAAGTCTATATAGACTTATTGTATGGAACATCCAGTGTAACATCGAGTAGAGTCAAGAGTCGTTCGATTTGCGGAAGCAACTTTGAATTTGTAATGAAATGAATGATTGTCCAAGGAAGTAAAATCGGACGCTCTGATACAACTTTGTCACGCTCCGACTCCGTAAAGTCGATAATCGTCCCCCCGGACGTGATGTCGTGTGTGCCTAGGTTGCGCAACGCATAAGATAAGAAGATAAAACATATGGTTTTCATAGAAAATACCGAGTCGCAGTGGAAGATTTATATAGTCATATCAAACATTCAGAGTGTGAAACGGAGCTCTTTATTGATAATAACAGTGGTTACAAAGGCTTGAATAGCCCAATTGAATATGCCAAGTTGGTTGCAACACTCGTTGATCTCTCTTGCTTACAAATAATTTTTACCGTTCCATACATCATGTCTTCGTATATCCAAACTAAGGCCTCAACACCTGAGAACCTGAAAGAGGGTGCCCACAAACGTGGGTCAGTACGCAACTTGTACTGGTGAGCAGGATAACCCACTCGCCTAAACCTGCACTAAGTGATCATGACAAGCATACATATATTATAGTGATCTTTCTATTTAGAACTTAGATGAAATTTCAGTTCATTGAGGAATGTCTCGAAAGCAGTAAAGCATGTTTCGCATGTAAACATTTCAGTTATGAAAGCACATTCACATTTGAATCCCTTAAGCTGACAAGCATGTTATTCTCGAATCCAGTTTGGTAACTAAGCATGTTATATTCGAATCGCATTGTCTCAACCGCTAAACATGTTATATTCTAATCGTGTCCGTAACGCTCGAAACACATTGAATCACCTCGCTTTATCTGTGGCTCTTACCATAGTCGATTTATACTGCACTTGTCCGAGGCAAAAATAGACGCTCATTGGCACGTCCACCCTTGCATATGGCAGTGCATACTCTTTATCTATATGAAGGTCATTGTTGATATTGTTGCCACCATAAAGGACTATTATTGGTCATTGGGGTAGTTCTCTCAGTCGAGTGGCGAACCCTAGAGGGCCGCAATGCCGCGTGTCATCGTACGACTTATTTTATCTCCCCCCATGGTTGATCACGGTTCCGGTGCCCCAGATACTCGTGTCAAGAAAACATCCTACCTTGTGTATAAGTTGTCCATGACCATGCAAACGCATGCATTATTATCTATGATGCAAATGCATAACACGGAGCATAATTTAGCAGTATCGTTTATGAACTTATGAAACGTTTCCAACTTTGTAAGTACGGTCGAGGAACAAGTCTACTCGCCCCACTATATTCCAGCATCTCTTTGTTTTTCGTCCTCCAATTCATTGTTCCGTGGCTCGTCCTGTCACATCCGTTTCTAGATTTGATATTTTTTGAATTTCTGATATTTAAATTTATTTTTTGATAATGTATTTCTGCTGTATTTGCATGATGCTTCTTGTCATTTGTATTTATTTCTGTTGTTTAGAGAGACTACCCAAGACCAGTAGAATACCTATTAACATTGCCATTGACCCGTGTCAGGACCCGTGTATAGGATGGATTCCTGATTCGGTTTACTTTTGGAACAACTAAGCCTATTTTGAATGGTTGAGATTTGTTGGAGAGTGTTATGACTAAATCCTATGGTTAACCTTATTTTTCCCCTCTTAGTATATATATGAGAGTTTTCTCTCTCCTCCCTATTCTTCTTCATTTCCACTTTCTGTCTTCTTTCTCCTTCCTTTGCTCCTTTCCCTCAAGACCAAAGTCACCAAACTCTAACCCTAGGGAGAAGTTGCTATGACTTGGACCATGAGAGATAGAGGCTAAGAAACCACTCCAGGCAAGTACATCTTGCTCAAATGATAAAGCCATGAATTTTCGGATTTTATTTATATTGTGTAAATTTAAAATGTGTTTGATAAAAAATGTTCACCTTGATGTTCTCTTCTAATTTAGTTCTTGGAGTTTTGGGTTTTGATGGATGCTTTGGAGTAGATCTGAGTTTCAAGATTTGATTTTTTCATGGGTTCCTGTGTTTTCTTGGTTTTGATTTATTAAAACTTGGTATCTTCAAAATCTACTTGTTCTAAGCATTTCATTTCGAGCATTTTGACTTTTGGTTCACTTGATTTTGTGTTAAAATGAAGATTTTATGAAAAAAAAAAGTTTTCGAATTTTTGGAGTTTTTCCATGGAGTTAGTGTTGTTTTGGGACGATGGAGTTCCATGCGCCCAGCTCCATGCGTCATCTTCCAGCATGCGCCAATCTTGTTGGGCACATGACTGATTTGCATGCGGCCTGCATTCCATGCATCCTGTATGTGTCCTGCATGCGCCCTGCATTTCCTGCATGCGTCCAGATCACATATGCGGCCAACTTTTCTATGCTCCTGGTTTTATCATGTGATTCTTTCATTTTTGCTTGGGATATTTCTTTGTGTATTATATAGTTGAATGTTGTGCTCTTACAATTTAACACATGTTCTGACTCTCAAAACACCGTAAAAATTGTTGTGTATGTTAACCTATTGCATTTGGCATCGGACAATCGAGTGTGAGTATTGCCCAATGTATCGCATGTCGCGAATACGATAATTTCGCCAGTGATAACTCGTGAATAGCTCGTACCCGTAACTCGTCATCTCGGAAAGTTTCTCGAGTGTCCACGACTCGAGAACTTGAAATAATTTGGTAATGATTAGACAAAAAAAATTCACCTAGGTCATTGGGAGGGAAGAATATTGCGCTACCGGCTACCCGATCTCCAAGGACCCCATGAGGCATGGACCAACCCTGCTAGGTAAGGGCCCCATGAATTACCAAGTTTACGCATGCCACGGTACATACAAGATTATGATGTACCGTGGTAGTCATATGATTTGTTGCATAATATGGTTACAAGATCCGTGATATGCTGCAGCACTTACAAAACAATTTTATATATAAGTTTATGTTCACAATACAAGTTTATATGCAATGTTCTATTATAATATAACTTTACATTCAATTTTATGCCATTAGATAAAATTATAATTTTAAGATCAAGTTTATGTTTATCTGTGACAAGTTACAAGTTATGTTTTGTGTAGTGTGACTAGTTTAATTACAAGCGTACCCTTGGCCATCCGGGTTGACTGCAGTGCCGGTGGTAGCGATATTCTTCAAAACATGCATTTGTTAGTAACTAGGTTTATGATAACCCTAGTTAGTTAATTATAACAAGCCGTAGGCATGTTTGGCCGTGATATGTTGTTTGTCTTATCTGACAAGCTTGCCCTGTTATATTTTATTTTCTTTCGGCGCGTGGTTAGAGTGCAAAGTTCTGCTCGGGTGAAGGTCTGCAACCCCGGTTCTTGTTTGTTTTAAGGGTTGTGGTCCTGATCCAGAGTAGTTCCTATGTCCTTTTGCCGCTCGTCGTCTTATCTTTATTTATAGTTAGTTTGTTATCAGTGCACCAGTCCTTATAGTTATTTTATCGAGACAAGTACATTGGTACCGTATAAGTTTCGACCCACATTTATTTTTATATAGGTCTCTTTTATGCTAATGTTAGGATGTGTTTTGTCTACCATCTTGAGCTCCTTTGTAGTACTTGTTGCTTGGGGTTCTGACCCCAATGGTTTTGCTTGGCCAGATTTATCCGAAGAGAACCAGGATCCTCCGTACTTCCAGCAAGATGGCTCGCAGTCGTAGGACTGCGGCCGAAGCTAGCGAGTGAGTTTCCTTCTTCCACCCCTCGTTTTAATTTCTCGATTTGTGGTGTCAGCAAGGGGCAGAGTTAGCTCCTTATATTTTTGAGACTACGATCAACATGATGTATATATTAGACCATGGCTGGTAAATTTGATCATGTATAATTATACTATGCTAGTGCAACATTTTGTATTCACTAGTTTCATGATCATATGTGGTATGTATTTTGGGACGTCTCTTTACATTCATGTGTGATATACTCTTGAAATTATTGTTGAGGAATTGAGATAATATGATTTGTCGGTCTTAGGACTGACGTCATAGCATGCTAGAGTCTACCAATTTGTCTTCTAGACAATCTTAGCACATTGCGGCTTACTTCGGTATTCTGCAATGTGTGGTTGGCCATGTTAGTCGTATTTACCTAGTAGTCTGGGAGCGGGGTATGACATGCCCGTAGTCACCAAATATTCCGAGATACCTTGCCCTAATTGATGTTTCATGAATATTTCGATTAGTACCCAGTAGGCACCCTAAATATTCCGAGGCACAATGCCCTTTCCGATATCGTATATACTTCTGATATAGTATTACATTGGTCCTTCCGATATAGTGTTACACTTAGACCCAAAGGCCTAATATTACTGAGTCACTGTGCCGCTTCTCGACAAGGTGTTCCATGTTGTCCTATCCCTGATTAACAGTTTCGTGGAACCATTTTTTATCCGCCACAGTTGCACGGTTTCGAACCGCAACTGCACGCTTCGCTTGACGGTGCGTTCTTATGATATTCTCGTGCACGGACGCACGTTTCCATCTCTCGCCTACGGGCAATTCCGTGGCGTTGAGCCACAACTGCATTGCTTCACTTACAAAGTGCTCCCATTCGATACTCGTGCCCTTAATGCACATCTTGATATACTTTGTTTCAATGTTCTATCTTAGTGTTCAACGTAATTCCGACTTATTTTTCTCTGAGCCTCGCTCGTTGAATCGATGTTATCGCTAGCCCGCAACTGATATATTTTATTAAGCATGAAGGAGTAGAGGAGGAGGGGTAGAGCCTGCTCACCTTTACTTATCTGCTTAGCAGTTCTGTTTAGTTGACATAGCCTATCGCTCCACCCGAGTCGATACAGCTTATTCCCAAATATCTGTGGTCTGATGTGAAGCACGATTTACTTAACTGGTATAACCATGCGAACATGCCGTGCTTCTGAATCATCCGACCCGAGCGGATTCAAGGAAGACTGC
Source organism: Iris macrosiphon (assembly GCA_036927795.1). NCBI lineage: Eukaryota > Viridiplantae > Streptophyta > Magnoliopsida > Asparagales > Iridaceae > Iris > Iris macrosiphon. Next base: position 227,993,120 of record JAYESA010000006.1, read on the forward strand.
ACCATCACTTAAGTCCCGCTATTTCTGCCTCGCTCTGAACTAGCCCACTGATTTCGTTGCACGATACTTGACTCCGCGCTTCTGTCCGCATCGAGGCGATAAATCGAACCTCAGAAAGTTCTACTTAAAGCTGTAAATGAAACCAAAATCCGAATCAATACTTGTTCCCAAATCCGTCTTATCGTAATGTAACCAACCAAAATGTCTCGTTTCAATTCGACTCAGCGTAATGCACCGTGCGAAACAGGACATTACGTGCATGGTCTTAATGTGCATCACCAGTGGGCTATCCATACCAAATGGTTAACACAGATGTACAAATGAGCACTGTTCTAAAAGGTGGTCTAGGCGGCCGCCTATGCGGCGTCTGGTGCCCTCCCGATGCCCGCATAGGCGCCCGTCTAGTTCCCCCGACGTCCAACTATGCATGTTTTGGAATTTTATGAATTTTTTCTGCAATTTCAGTAGCTTTTATTTGGATTTTTTTAATTTATTTGAACCGCTTAGATCTAGGCAGGCTAGGCGCTAGGCGACAAGTGTCCGCCTGACTAGCACCTGACGCTTTTCACAACCTTGCAAATGAGACTCAAGCAGACAAATATATGCCAACAAACTTTAATCTATTCGATATAGGACTATATGGGATTTTACAAGAATACTCGGACAATGAGAAGAAAGAAGGTTAAGAAAAAGAGGTGGCAATGACAAGATAATCAAAGGTCGCGCAAAAGTTTGGTGATGATTCCTTAAACAAGGTAGCGTCACGATAATAAGCGTTGAATGTAGCTAGCACTGCTCACAGAAATGATCGAAGCAAATTTCACTTTGCTGGCCAATAATGACGGTACGGAAGAGATAATTGATTATTCCATCTATTTCTACCAAATTTAGGAAAAAGTTAAACTAATTGTAGCATACTGAACTTCTACTTGGCGATGCACATTGAGGCCCATGCAATAGTGAGGTCCTGACGGGCCCATGGGCCTGATTATGATAAATGGCATCAGAGTTACCTAGTCCTAGGGGATTCGTGCTCCATTAGGTCAGATTAAGCCATTTACATGGCTGTGTCGAGGATGTCTGAGTCTTGAAGTGGGGGAGACTGTAAAATTCTAAATAGTTCTCTAGGTTGCATAAACAGGAAGAGGGATTCAGACAATATGAACTCGTAACACGGCATTTTTAGAAAATTTTGGACATGGGTACAATATTGATACAATTATATCTACAAATGAAACTTATCTACATACATATTCTATGCTTTATGTATATTTTTGCATGTTTTTTTTAGTAACTAGGTTCCAAAATGTTTTAGAAAGGATTTGACAAAAGAAATGTTCTCTTATAGCAAATATGTTTGGCATGATCACGACTATGCATGATCACTTTCAATCATCTTTAGGTCTCTTTGGCATAGTCACAAAGTTTGTTATTTTTTAAAATATTTGCAAACACTTCGGTGTAGAATGAATGTGATCACTGTTAACTCATCTATTTATGCATTATTCATGCAATTTGCAAAACATTTATGAAAATCGTGAATATTTCGTCCCTTGAATAACTCAAAGATGCACTGGAAGGAGTTGACTTCCTCATGCTGCCAAGGCTAAGATCAACCCCTAGCTACTGCGACATGGCCTTTGGGAGGCGGAGAAGGATCATACAAAGAGCAAATTGGATGGAGGCGATGTTGTGCAAGGTTGTGAAAAGCGTTAGGCGCTAGTCAGACGGGCACCCGCCGACTAGCGCCTTACCTGCCTACAGTTAAAAAAAAAAAATTCCAAAAAACCTACTAAAAAATGTAGAAAGTCCCTAAATCCCAAAACATGCATAGTCGGACAACGGAGGGACTAGGTAGGGGTGCCTAGGCGGGCATCGGGCGGGCACCAGCGCCTAGTCGCCGACTAGGCGGACGCCTAGGCCGTTGCGAGAAGAACATGAAAAATCAAGCCAAAATGAAAGATGGAGCGCTAGAAGAAGAGTATAGAGAAGAAAATATGATATTTTGGGGGGAGAGAGAAGGTTTGTTGTTCTTGGAAACTTAAACGGACTATTTCCAAGAAACTTTATTAACACAGTCACATCTCATTTAAATTTCTTGTGGGCCCAAATAATAAAGTGTGTAATTTCAAAATACCATGTTTTATTCCTAAATGGATGGCCTTTTAACTTTAGAAAGATTAAATATTGAGTATTTAGCTAGCATTTCTTAGGTTAAAGGCTAGCACTTATTATGAACTTCCTATATTGCAATTGGTTTTCAGCAAAATTGCTAGACTGTCACTATACAATTATGACTTGCCAATTTTAAATGACTTTAGTATCCATTGTTTACTGATATAGCAATTTGTCTTTGAAACACATTTATTAATATTTCATTATCTTTATTCAAGCTGAACATTTATAGGTTGTTTTATTAATATTTCATTATCTTTATTCTAGCTGAACATTTATCGATGTTTTTGGTACGTTTTCAAACTATTGCTGAATTTCGAACTACTAAACCTCAAAAAACAATCCACGAGAGCTGTGATTATGCTCTTAGGAGCTTAGACATGGATGTGCCGTATCCTCGAGGAAGTATCATGTCAGATACAATCTTCTGAAGGAGTGTATATGCGACGTAGCATATGGATTTTTTTGGCTTATATATATGTTCTTGAGTTTCACGTGTACATCTGGGGGTTCTGATTCTTTGCAAGCCAAAATCTCGTGCAAGGCCAAGTAAATGGGGTTGGGGTGGGGGTGGGGGGGGGGGGGGGGGGGGGGGGCTGCATGAGATATTGGCCAGTGTCACGTGGTCAATATCTCGTGCACTCTTATTTACATAGGGAAAATGGGACTACTCGCGAAATTGGCTGCAAGGGATCCAAAGACATCCAGTTTAACCACTTTTCCAAGTAGATAACCAAGTGTTAGATGCTCCTTGAGGCACATGCAAAAATGTAATGTCTTACAAGCCCATGAGTCGGGAGGCATAACAGCTAGGTAGCAACACATGGTGTATATCCAAGTCTAGTAGTTAATATTGGTTTGGAAACGTACAACATAGACCAATATATGCATCAGTTAAGAGTATTGCTAGGATGTAGCTGAAGGAAATGCATAACAATTAATATAAGCTGCAGATTATGCATAACAATTAACAGTTACGCACCATTTGAAACTGCTCAGCACACGAATATGAGGACTGCTTCACATTATTATGATCATGAGAAAAGCCGCTCAGCAACAGTTCCTGTTTTTGTCGTCCGGTCATACAAGCAGACAATTTCTGCTGCTTTCCCATCATCAGAGTCTCACAATGACTAGTCATTTCTTTGAATGGTACATCAGGTGTGGTACAAATTGATATTCTTCCAACAGCTGCATTCATAACCTACAATAACAACAAAACCAAAAAATGCAGTCAAATTGCAGTGTAGACTAGAATTCCAGAGAGCTTATCATAAGTATGTAACCCTGATGGGGGTAAATATTACAAAAAAGTAGTATGAAATATTTTCCGACTTAATTAAGAAAAAGCCTACCCTAAAAATTTTCATGTTTCAAGCTTTGAACTATACTGTTGCTATTCCATATGCTTTCACGATTTTAGTCATATCCTGCCTAGAAATTATCATGTTTCAAGCTTTGAAGTATACTATTACTTTTCCATATGCTTTTATGATTTCAGTCACATCCTTTACTAGTTATATATTCTACTCTCTCTTCTTATTCACATATCTGGGCATTTAAAGCCAGATTATGTCGCATGCAACAATTGCAAAAAAGAGCACCATTACTCATTACTTTGTGTTTGGGAGGTGAGGGTGGGGGGTGGAGTGTGTGGAGGGATGGGCTTATTCGGAATTTCAATCTCACTAGGAGGTTCAAAGTAAGAGAATAATATATCCTGAGGTTCAGTGGCAACTATGAAGACTTGCCATAGGAAGGACTTACAATCGAAATCCAAATAATATATCCTGAGGTTCAGTGGCAACTATGAAGACTTGCCATAGGAAGGACTTACAATCGAAATCCAATCATATTCATCCTTGTAAGTGCAAATACAGGTCCTCTCCAATTTGTATCCACATTGATAAATAAAAAATAAATATAATATCTAAAATTGGATAACAACATATAATTACTTCTATGATTTGCACTACATGTTGGATTTCTCAGCTGCTTATTTACAATAACCTCCCCCTATGTTTTATGTTTATTACACGGACCTCCCTTTGGAAATAATTACACTGACCTCCCTTATTTTGAAAATAATTACAAAGACCTCCCCTATGTTTTATGTAAAGGGTTATTACACTAGCCACCCCTATTTTGAAAATAAAACATAGGTGAGGCCCGTGTAATCATTTTCAAAATAAGGGAGGCCTGTGTAATAAACATAAAACATTGGGGAGGTTAGTGTAAATAACCCCTGAAACCAAATTGTTGGATATCAGGATGAAAATAACACACTTAGAGCACTCAGCAATAGAATTCTATTGATACAAACACTGATAGACACGATGATAAGCTCTCAACACACACTCACAAAGGGGATTGCCAGCACAAACACACAAGGACACTTTCACAAATACAAACTTACACCAATACACGAACACTAGCTCTCTTGCTTGCATTGTTTGCTTCCCAAATGAGGGAGGCCATTATAGTTACAGATAAGGAGTAATAGGTGAGGAATTATCTAGAAGAATAAGGAAGTTGGAGGATAGGTGGAAGGATACAGATTTATCTAGAATTCCAATGATGACGACATGGAGAAAGTTCAAGAGAAAGAAGGATGAAAGAAATATCTACATGAATGAGAAGAATGTTGAAGAGATTTTCTAAAATAATAATGAAAGATGTAAATTCTGGAAGAAGAGGAAGAGGAAAATTGTTGTTGGCTTTTAAACACTACATGTATCATACTAGGAAGCACGGACGCTTAAAGAATGGTGCCAACTTGGACGCATATCAGAATTCAGACATGAGGATATTCCACACCACACTAGGCACCAAAATAAATACCATACCCATGCATGTGTCCATACTATGTCGTGTGTTTTATTCATACCCAGTAAGATCATAGTACCATCTAGCAAAAGACAATAACAACAACACAGCCTTTATTCCACAATTTTGGGATTGGCTGTTTGGATTGTCTTCTTCCATTTGGATCAGTTAAGGGTCATGTCCTTTATAGACTAACATAATCCATATCCTTCTTTACTACTTCAAACCATGTTAACCTACGCTTAACTCTAGTTTTAGCGCTTGATTAACAACTATATTATTGCTCTCCTTACGGAAACACCTATTGGTCTACGTTGCATATGTTCAAACAACCTAAGTTGATTTTCTCAAATCTTGTCTACGTTGCATATGTTCAAACAACCTAAGTCGTTTTTCTCAAATCTTGTCATCAATTGACACCACCTCTAACTTCTCATAGATACACTCATTTCTTATTCCATCCTTTAATGCATTGCCACTTATCCATCTTAGCATTCACATTACGACTACACTAACTTTCTGTACATGTTGTTTCTTAACTGCCCAACAAACTTTCATCCATAATACATGGTTGGTCGTATCAACTTTCCTCTCAACTTCAAAGGTATTTTGCGATCACAAAGTACTTAAGAAGTACTCATCCATTTCAACTTTCATATTTTAATTCTATGTATAACATCCTTTAGTGAAAACTATCACTCATAGGTATTTCTTATCCATCAATATGGCAGACCCGGAGCTAAGATTCACCAAGGACAACTAGGCCCGGTGCAAAAAAATAAACAGAGGCCTATTCTCATATATTTTTTTTCTAATAAATAAAAATCAGAAGTTAAATGATCCAAAATTAACATCAACTAAGGAAAATCTCCAACTACAATATGTTTCAATTGAGATAGGAACTATAATTTATCCTATAATTATATTTTTAAGTTTCCTAGAATATTTAGTCCTGCGGAATAGTGATTGTAACAATTACTTAACTAAATATGGATCAAAAGTTTAATTTTACTAACTTTTTTTTTCTATATGTAGTTATATATAAATAAATGTAAAATATATAACATATAAATCTTTTTTGGAGACCCATGAATTTGGGAGGCCTAATCCAGTCGCACTTATTGTACTTGCTCAAAACTGGCCTTGCTATATGGACTTCCGTCTCATTTCTCTTTAACTTCGGATTGAAATTACATTCTATATAATCTGTTTTCGTTCTACTAATTCAAAATTTCTTAGATTTCAAAGTTTCTTTCCATACTTTTATTTTAGCATCTAAACCTTCTTTACTCAAACAATATCAACAACAAACACCATACACCACAGAGGAGGTGGATATGCTAGTAAATTCATCCATAACTATCGCAAAAAGGTAAGGACTTAAAGTTGAACTTTGATGTAAGTCAATGATAAAAGGGAACAATTTTTAGTATCTCCTCCAATAGTTCACATGGTTGTCGTAGCTCTATCAAACATATCTTTGATAGTCTCAATATAACTATTAGGAACTTGTCTCTTCTTCAAAATCCACTACATTATCTTTCTAGGAACTCGACCGCAAGCTTTTTCTAAGTCAATAAAAATCATATTAATTTAATTTCTCTCTAAATCTTTCCACTAATCTCCTTAATGTGTAAATAAATTTCATAGTAGATTTTTCCGGCATAAAACCAAAATGTTTCTATGAAATTCTAGTATATTTTCTTAACCTTTGCTCAATCACTATCTCCCATAGTTTTATGGTATGAATTATAAGCTCAATTCTTCGCTAATTATTACAACTTTGTATCTCTCTCTTGTTCTTATATATGGATACTATATAATGCTTCTTTGTTCATCCAACATCAGAGTATAATCCAGCATCAAAATCCAAATGGGCTTTACATAGAAAATGAACATTAGTGCAGCTAAAGGCCTATGCGTTAATATTTGTCATAAATTATTAATTGCTCAATTCCAACTGTGAATGATTTCAAACATCAGATACAATGGACCAACCATGCATAGTTAGAATGTTGAAAATAAAGAATATTATGCTATAAATGATTTCAACCAAAAGAGACTATAAGATCACTCATGCCTTATGGTCCAGAATATTGGCAATAAAGAAATACGGTGGCATGATAGAATGGTTATATATATGGCAGACTAGAAGTAGCATGAGATCAAGGATATGTCAAGGGGAACCACTGATAGTAATAGATGCTGCAACATAGACAAATGCACACCAACAAATTGTAGTTTGATCAGTATACCTTAAAAATCTTGACTTAAAACACAGAAAGATGAGATGCTTATTCAGTGAGAGAGAGAGAGAGAGAGAGAGAGAGAGAGAGTATTAACCTTTTGAAAGATTGAAGCTACAAAACCCAACAAATTTTTTCATTAGCCATATAATATTCTCTTTTGCGGACTTATACAATTTTTTTTCTTGTCTTTCTTTAAATCAACATAGGGCTTGAGTCCCCCCCACCCTTCTGAATGTGTCTCCCATGTACACATCCAAATGGAAGTGAGATTTCTATGTGTAATAAGATAACAGAAAGCCTCACACCAACTATTCTTGGAAAGATTTCATTGTGCTTCCATGTGCATCAAACCTGCTCAAAATCTAGAACCTATATAATGTGATCTACACTTTTGAAAGAAATGAATGCAATACAAATCTTAACTTTTGCTACTCATTTCACAAGCTTAAAATAAATATTTTTAATGCTTAAATCATTTAAATAACTTATAATTTTACTATATTTCTAATTCTAAATCTTGAAAGATTTTGTCTAACATGCCAAATCAAATAAGGCTTCTCAGCTAGTCACCTTTTGGACAAATTTGAGAACTAATAAGAATTATACTTTACATGTCATTTTTCTATACATTCACAACCCTGTAATGTTAGTCTTGCATCAGCCTCCACTTATAATCCATACCTAACAAACAATAGTATCATAGCAAGGTAATGGCTCTGCAGTTCCAGCATATGGATATTTAAATAGATCAAATGCACGTGGTGCTATATAATACATCTGTCAAATCATAAAAAATCACAGTTACTAAATATTATATCAAAGCTAAGGTCAATCGGGTCATCGGGTGGGGTGGTTATATGTATCACCTTCTGTATATTCTGAACATACATTATGCCTCTACATGTTATATTTATCTAAGTCTACTCTCTGTTCCTTTTATATAGAAGTCTTAAATTATTAAAACACATGAAGCAGAAAGCATACGGAATCAAGGAGCTGATTGACATGCAGAAGATTGGAGTCCAGGGGCAATTGTGGCTTGGTATCTGCTGGACTCTCAAATGGTTCATCAAACACATCATCTTCAACAGGGAAAGTTTGAGGGACCTGGGGAAAAAAGTTCCTTCAGGTAAAGCCTACTTCCACAAGTATTTGACAAACAGTAAGGAGTAAGTACCATCTCTTGATAGTCTTTATTCGATTCAAATGTGAGGGCTTGTCCAGGTGCCTCCACAAACTGAGCCCCCAATGGGCAAACATCATCTGGCAAGAAGTCACTAAGCAGTTGTGCCCTCATAGAGGATGATTCTGACTGCAAAGATATTTCCTTGTGGTTGCTAAGAAACAAACAAACCAATTTCCAAGTGGAAAACCAAAAAAGTTTCTGAGAAAATTAAAATGAAACTTACATCTGATAAATCTCCGAAGCTCTTCAAAATCACAGAAACCATGGATTCCTTTGACTGGCTTTCTGTTAAAGATATTGCTGAGAGAGATTTTGATGCAGCAATCTCATCCTCTTTTGATCCATAAGTTTTGGGCAAGAGGTCTAGTGCAGGGTTCACAGCCTGTAATTTGCTTTCTTCAACCAAACAAAGGAATGGATCAACCTAGTAAAGCACTTGCAATTATCCTCTTGAAAGAAGCATGCAAGAATGGTAAGAAGTAGCTCTTAAGTATAATGTGGATTGAACTGGAAACTAAACTACAGAGGTATATTTAGTTGTAAATTTCATTATCTATTCAATTGTGAAGAATCTATATTTCATATCTTCATTGAATGTCATTGGACATCTTGTTGTTGGAGCCACATTTTTAATATCTTGGGAATCAAAATTCAAGCCCCATCTTTCGAGTTTTGGAGTAATACGAAGGCCTCTTCTCGTTCGTTTGCTAAGAAACTCTTGCAAATTTGCGTTCATGACTTTGATCTGGTGTGTTTGGGAGGAGAGAAATCGAAGAATTTTCAATAATATTTCTATTGTGAAGAGAGTTTTGTGAAAAAGCTTGAATATATCTTTTTTGGGCCAAGAAGCTTTGGATATAGGTTCAAGTGGAAATAGATGTTGATTGCTTTGCTAATGGTTCTACCATTTAGACCTCAGGAAGCTTTTGGTCTGATGATTCTCAGTGGGGTTGAGAAGTTTGGGACTTCTCTGTGGTATTCTATGGACTTTAATATTATACAGGTGTTCATGCACCTGCACTTAATCGTCAGGAAGTCCTTTACCCTTCCTTCAATTATTTTGAACTTTATCATATGTTATTATATCAGTGAACTTATTGCTCTATGTACTAAATGTTTTTTTTTCTTATATTAATAAAATTCGGCTGGGATCTACTTGATCCTGTCCTTTCTCTCTCAAAATAAATAAATAAATAACTTCAAATAATAATTTTATACTAACTATCCCAATTATTGGGGAAAAAATACTATAGGTTATGCCCACTACATGTAGCAACTAAATTCTAAACATAATAGGAAACCTTTTACAATTGGGGTAGCGGAAAATCTGGCCTGACTTGCATGTGTTGTGTATGGGCTAGACCAGTCTCTTAAATTGTACTATAACTTTCTTTTGTCTTTGTTTTGATATTTTGGCAAGGTGACACATATAAAGAGAATCTACAGTTACTCCAACCTTGGGTTGACAAAATATATGTAACTTGACCATTCAAATATTTTTTGCTCGGAGAAGATTTAATATGAACTGTTGAGATACAAGCAGATGCCACGAAAGACAAGAAACCATAAAATAGATGCATACAAGAATCCATGCAAGCAAATGTGAGATCTATAAGAGCAAAAAATCAACTAGCCTAATCAGATAAGGGTATCACGTGATGTCCTTCATCATATTAAGCGTATAGTAGCTGATTATATGAATTGCATAAGCTGAAACTTCAATTATTAAGATGAACTATTAGCACAAAATCTTATGCATACTATCAGGGCATTTTATCCATAACAAGTACTTTATAAAAGCAGTTCCCAAATGTTTACCATGTTTCCAGTGAGAGATGACTTGGCAATTGGAACAAGCGCGATTATATCAAATGCTCTCGAAGAAAACACAATCATTGATGATGCAAGTGTGAAGAGAGAGCGACGTCGGTGTGATGGAAGGGCACCTACAAAAGGGTAAGAGTCAAATGAACAATTGAAGTCATGTGTGTGTTAATTATTTTCACAGACTTAGTTACTAACTTGTTACACCCAGGTCCCACCTTCCAAATGCATGACAGGTCATCTCCCATGCATGTATGGCCCATGCTATTGAAAGTGATCTATATACCTTAGATCATCCATAAATGAAAGATTTTGTAATTTGAGGACTTCTAACGCATACATTAAGAGTCAGACTCACGAAATGAACGGGTTTTTCAGCATACAAATAGAGATCTTGACGAATGCACCAAAAATGTTCAATCCACGTCTTTTTTTTTGTATATTCATCAAGGCATACAATCATCTGAAAGTGTGGATCGTGCATTCGGGTGTCTATCATGGTTTTGTAACATTTTGGTCCATGATTAGGAAAGTGAGTTCCAACATATAAATCGCCTTTGGGTTACGTTTTATGGTAACTTTGTCAAAGCTTCTGTAGGTGGGGTTTGGAAACACACTTCCACCCTTGGTCTAAAAAACACAACTTTTTTCACTAGTTTCTAAAATGTGGGTCTCTCAACCTATGTTCTTATGTGTCTTCAAAATCCATTACCAACGTCAACCCGAAAAATACAAAAAAACAGAAAAGTGGGCACTGCATGTATTTCTAATGAGAACATCATGGATATGTATAGGGTTCCTACATTCAGCTGAGACACCAACCTACTTCTATGGCCAATCTATCAGTTGTTACATGATACAGCCAATTTCCCCTGGCTGTTCAGGGGCCCTACCACTTCAGTATGTTAAATAGAAGGTTGAGTGCACATTCATAGAATGAATACATGCTTGTTTTATGCAGTGAGAAAGAATATCCTCATGAAAAAGAACTATTACTACAATTCAGAATTAATATATGGGATCTCCTTGCTCCCATCCTTTGTCTCAAAAAGATAGTCTGAAATATACCTCCACCAAGTGAAATGCTTCTTAAGGAAAATGCAAGCTGAAAACTACGAACTAGAACCTCGTGAAATGAACTCTGCATAAAGAACAACACAAGGAAATGGAGTAAACTGATACACATTAGTAAATCACATGGCAATGATGGTACTTGTCCGAAAAGGGAAAAATGCGAAAATCGACACCGATGGTTGTTTGGACTCTAATCCCAAAACTTTGCACAAAAGTACTACAATATTATATATATATATATATATATATATATATATATATATATATAAGGAAGGATCGAAATTTTCACTCTTAAGCATCACCGCATGTTTTCCAAAATAGTAACCGTTAGATTGTCTTTTTTGATCGTTCATATTAGATCAAAATCAAGAAAGAAATTGTATAGTTTAAGGATCTAATCTGAACGGTCAAAAAAGACAATATGACGGATACTATTTCGGGAACATGCGGGGATCCCAATCCGGACAATCCCTTTATATATATATATATATGAGCCATACGGGATATGAGCCATAGTGCTCATATATCTACATGAGCTATGCACATGTGGATCAATAGGAATAGAGTGTACTAGTGCACATGGGATGTGAATGTCTATTCCTATTGGTCCACATGTGCATGGCTCATATAGGAATATGAGCACTACGACTCATATCCCGTTTACCTATATATATATATATATATAGAAACAGGTAGATCCACTTTAAAAGATGAACCAATGTTTAAAAAATCGGACCGGAGAACGACCCGGTCAAGATAGTGGGTTGGGTCAAACGGGTCCAACCAGTGGTTTAACCCGAGTTGAACCAGTTATATAGACTTACAAACTTATTTGAATATATTACATAGTACACAACTACATATATACTACTTATGCTAAATTAGTCAAGAATCAAACATTAATTTTGATTGCATGTAAATTGTAAAGCCCAAACCAAAAGCCAAAAGTTAAACCAAAAAAAGTGGAATTGGAAAAGTCAGGTTCAAACCGGTTTAAAATCCAACTGGGTTTGACGGTTCGGTGGTCTAATCGGCCAGGTTGACCGGGTTATACAAAAAAATCCAGTTTTTGGAGGAAAAAAAACACTGGGTAGCTTTTAAACCAACCCGAAAAAATTACTGGTTCATGGGTGAACCGGTTCAACCGGCCGGTCTAGTCCGGTTTTTAAAACACCGAGCTGAACAACATGAATGATGAATACCTGCAATATTTTAAAATAGTGAAGACAAAGTAGGGGTGCAATTGATCAGGTCGGGCCAGACTTGGGTCGACCAGTTTACACTCAACCGACCTCGACATGTTAGGTTTCAGTTTAAGGTAAACCTGAACCCGATCCCTTGAAAATGGGTCAACCCGACCAAATCCGTTTCACACATCTAAACGGGTGGACCCTAAGTGGAATTTTCTCTTATCAACTTATAGTGAGTGAACTGGATTTTTTTGTAACTTTTTTCCCCTCCATATTATGTTCTTCCATTCGTTTGGTTCTTTCTTGAATCTTAATTGCATGAAAACTTAGTAGTTAAAACAGTTAGACTTTTATTATGTTGAAACTTAAGATCGGGTTTGGGTAGACGGGTGTATTTGAATCTGATGTGTTCAGTAAACGGGTAAAGCCCAAATTAAGATGGGTTGACCTGAACCTGACCGCCTATCAAACATTTTAGATGGGTTGACCTGTTTATGCCCAAATCCATTAACACCTGACCCAAACAAGCCTTCAAACCAGGTAGGCAGGTCGGGTCCAAATTGGCACCCTTAGATAAAACTTCATTACCATCAGAAGAGAAGTAGGTAGACTCACAGGAGAAGTTTGTTGTAGAAGAATTTGCAGATAAATCATTCTACGGGTGCAGGAATTGTGGCTGTAGAATGCCTGTATGTGGATGTATAAAATCTCCCAGACCCATGCTAGATATCAGCTGGATATTTATGTGATCTGAGATCATAGTTCTAAATGATAAGAAAGGTTGGACAGTCCTCTTAGTATGCAACAGTCAAGTCAAATACAACCTAATGATACAAGCAAAAGTCCTACCAAAATCCTATGAACCTTTGTTGGCCGCCTCCCTTTTTAGTTGTATTAGGTGCATCTCCACTTAACATGATATTTGTGAGGCATCAAGGAAACAAAAGTTTCTGTCTATAACTAAATCAACAACAACATGTTGTTCTGTCTAGAGAACTAAATCTACCTCCACAATTGTAATAATACCTATTGGAATGGGCCTAAGAAAGATGAGCATTCTGTCATCCATTCTCCCCTCTCTTCTTCCGCAAGATGTTTCTTAAGGTTACAAAGAAAAAAAAAATCACCTCCTTGAATCCATGGCTTTCAAAGAGGAATTATGTACATAGACATAAATGCAGCATAGAGGTATGGAAATGAAACTGACATATACCAAAGCATTCTTACTAAAAGTTTTAATATGAAATTAACTACGTCTAGTCCTATACATTTGTCCACCTCTGCTTGTGTTTTGAGGAACTTAATTTTGCTCCTTGCCAAATTTCATGAAACAAAGCACCTTGTAATGCAATGGAAACTACTAGGGGAGGAAAGCTTAGCATTTTTTGCCATTCCCTCCCATACATTCATTTAAGTTAAATGTTGAATCAGAACATAGAAAAGGAAAAAAATCTTCATATTCATAATAAAAAGCAATCACAGTGCATTGCTTAGTGAGACAGTAAGGCTTCTTGGAGGATGTAGGTTCTAGTCATGGTCTCATGGAAATAGCCTCCCCATATAAATATATATGGGGGTAAGGTTGCGTACATCTTGACCCTTCCAAGACCTTGCGTAAGCACGAGCCTCGTGGAACTGGGACTCTCTTTTTTATAACAAAAAGCAATCACAAGCATGAATCTGTACAGATATCTCATGAGAAAACATAAAAGAGAGCTTATAAGTAAAGAAAATAAAAAACTTAAGGGCTTTATGTTTTTGGTTCACTTTAAGGTTGTGTCTGGTATGCGGAATATAGCCATAAATTCTATATTCCTAAGAATAAAATTCCATGGAATAAAATTCCATGGAATAAAATTCCTGGAAAATTTATATTCCCATGCTTGACTTAATATACAAAACTCCCACAAATATGGAGTTCATGGGCCAAAATATAAATTCTTAATTTATGTTAACTTATATTTAATTGCTTTCCTTTCATATCCAATTTATATTGTAGCCTAGCTGCTTAATATATTAAGACTCTAGAGGCGCATGTTTGAACCCCACCAATTACATATGAACTTTTATCATAATTATTTCCATATTAGTTGATAAATCTTGTCCAAACTTGATCTAAACTGGACCCGCTCAAACCCAAACCTGAACCCGAACCCCCAACTGACCCAAACCTGAACTCAACCTGGACACGACCTAAACTGACCCATACCCGAGCCCGGATCCAACATGACCTAACCTGAACCCGACCTGAATCTGAACCCAACCCGACCCAGATCCGAACCTGAACCGATCGACCCGAACCCAACCTGACCCCAGTCAGACCCAACCTGGACCCAACCCGCACTCAATTCGATCCATACCCACGCTCAACACAAACCCTATCCAACCCGACAATAACTCTATTCTCATGGGAATTAAGGATTGCTACCTATTTTGGAGGGAATAGGTTTCCCATATTTGTGGGAAATTATATTCCGGGGAATTAATTATACTCAGGTAAAAAAAACTTATAACATGTAACAGAGGTAGGTATCATTTTCCCGGACTCAGGTTTCAAAAAAATTCTCTTGTACCAAATGCACCCTAAAGTTTGCACTCAAAATCTTCCCATTGTACCAAGATCAGACCTGTATTATTTCCACCTCTATCAACTAATTTATTTCCCATCCCTCTACATATAAAAGGATACGATCACTAGATAAACTTTGGAATTTAAATATATTATATGCACCTTTGCCCGAGCAAATAGCAATGTCAGACAGTAAGTATGAGCGATGGCTTCATAGTTCTCTGGATTATTCATAGGAGAGACAGCCTGAACCCATATGGATGAAAGCATGAGAACTATTTGATGACTACTCAACCTAAGAGAAGTCGAGTCCTGTATGTTCAGTTGAAGGGAAAAAAGGTCAATTATAATTATACATGAAAAAGAATAACAGAAAAGCAATTAAATCTATCAAACTGTATCAGAATTCAGAACATGAACTTCAAAACAAACTGTAGAGTACCGTTTCCTTGCATGAGTTGCTCGAAGAATTTTGTTCTTCAGGCGGAGAAAAAGTAAAATCTTCTTTCAAGCTACGAAGTCGGCTTTGAGATGACTGAAGTTTGTAAAATTTCATATCATTACTGGTACTATGTTGCCCATCGTTGCTATGAGCTAATCTATCCATATTTTCTTGGGAAACACTTTCCTTGAAAGAGGACATTTCCCTTCTGATTTTTCCAAAGAGAGCTGCTGAAGATGAAAATACAGAGACAGTTCTTGAGAGAGTCCTTCGAAGATCATATGCGTTATGAAGATCTGAAGACGCAGAGCAAGGACGAGGAGACACAGAAGTTGGAACAAGAACAACAGAAAAAATACGGTGTGCACCCACATGAGTTTCACGATCTGGATGAACCATTGCTAAGAGCAAATGATGAAAAAGCGCCTCAGGAAATGCCTGCAATAAACAAATGGAGTTTGTGAGTATCGAGAAAATCTGCGAAGGATCACAACTTTCGCCTTTTCAACTTGCCTTATTTTGATATGACAAATTTGGTAATGATGCAATTATTTGAGCCGTACGATAAACTGCAGAAACAGTTGATCTTGCAACTGATACAGAACTTGAGATGTTCTCCAACATCACAGCCATCATGCCAAGAACAGGTCCAGCATCACCTACCTGCCGAAAGAGGAAACCTCATTAAATCCTTCACAAATATTACACCCAGTAGCGAATTTTTCTAGTGCATTGCCCTAATATCAACAAAAACACTCGAGGTACTAGCTAACTATAATTTCTACAAGATGCATCAAAATTTTGAGAACTTACTATTGTTGAAATCATTTGTGCAAATTATGTCCTAGATTTATCAAGAAATATGCCGAACCTTCTTAGATAGCTGGCCGAGGCACTCATCTAGTGATGTTTGAAACTTGTTGTTCCACTTGATACTGTCATCACCTGATTCCATGCTACCAAGCGTCAACTGCATACTTCTACGCAAATGCCTAACAAGATCACTAATTGCACCAATAATAGCTACCGAGTTCTGAGCTTTTGACTGTTGAGCAAGGCGGTTGGTAACCTCAACAATGTTTAACTGCATCCCAGGTTGTTTTACTACAATCTTGTGATCCAGATGCTTTATTAAAATAGATAAAATCAAATGTGTGTTTTGCCCTGAAAGAATGAAGAAAATATGATCACTTCAACTTATACTACTAATCATAAAAGCATCAAACCTGACGAAAATTATGCATGCTTTGCTAGCAGATCACAAGTTTACAACTAAGAAGAGAATGGCTCCTTACCAGATTTTTCCATCACAGTTTGCATATCCAACAACACAGACAGAGCTAGTCCATTTTTAGCTGACCACAAATTGCCATCATCACAATACCTAAATAGAGACTCCAAAACACGTCGTACAGTTGTCGCCTCTCTGGCTAACTTGGCCATGTTATGCACACAGATTCTTGACCAAAAATTGGGGCTATTGGAATCTTCTCTGTCAAAAGAAACAAAAAAAAAATAGAAATCTGTAAACAACTGAATTCTGGAAGTAAGAAAGAAACATATGTACAGAATCCTAAATTGCAGTCTTACATAGTCACATTAAGTTCTCTATCATTTACAATGTCTTTCCAAGAAGGAACCCTTGTCAGAGCAGGGGAGGGAGATACATGGCCTTCGGTTTTAAGGACCTCTTGCACCCATTTCTTCTGTTGGTCTTGACTTCCATCTTGAAGATCCTCTGAGTTCTGATGTGGGACTTCATAATTTTCTAATACTACTGTAACAACCTGCAGTCATCAAGAAATTAACTAGCCGAGAATAATAAGCAGATCAATGCAGTCAACAAAATCAGGGTCCCTAAACGAAGTATATCTAACACGATAAATAACAAAAGAAACAATACAATAGTAGATAACAAAAAGAAACAAAACGATTAGAAAAAGTCCCTGGAAGGCACTATGATCTTAAATCTAATCATTTCATTAATTGACACATTCCATGGACTTTCTTCTAACCGCAAGCACAATATTAAATATGATTCTACAGCCAATCATTATACTTGGATGAACAACATCAGAACAATGAGCTTTAACTAATTATGCACTATCAAGTTAAAAATCTAATGAAATCTTTGCTTGTCATTCACAAAATTAATTCCAGAGTTACTTTTGAATCATAACAGGGGTCACTTGCAGATGATTACTGGAGTTCTGCTTTAATCGTATTGGTTGAAATTTTGCTTCAAATATAAAACATTTTGCTGCTAGAATTTTAACAAAATAGAGAGGAATCCACAAACTTGAAATGTTGAACCAAAACCTTGGTATTTGTTTTAGGAATGTTATATAAGAATGAAAAGCCACTGCAATGTTTCTGCAAGGACGATAACTTATTTGGTTACAAACAATGATAAGTGGGACGTGGGATGCAACATAACCTTTATTCCATACATTTGGTGTTGGTTACATGATTCCTTTTGTTACATTAAATTTCATCAAGGTATCAGCATAAGCAACTCCATATTTTATTTTATTTTATTTTAGCTTAAGGAACTCCATATATTTTACTGCCTCAGCCAATATTGCTTTGCTTACTCCTGGTTCTAACAGCTACATAACTAAGAATTGTATACTGAACCAAGTTGTGGGCTTCAAGTGAAGAAGGATAGCTGCATAAGTTGGAGTCAACTTCAATTTTGTTATATATCTTGCCCAGCTTGTCTATGAGTCATCGCCCTTCAAAATATGAAGCCTTCTTCACTAGAAATCACAAGGCCTTATATTAGAGAGCTCTTAAAACTGAAAATCTGAACACTTATTGTGAAATATGGGATAATGGGACACTCATCTAAAGCAAGCATTAAGACATGGAAGACTTTGTCAGTTTGCTATATATGCTTCAACTAAAAGTTTGTATGAATATGTGATAGGATTGGACCCGCATTAAGAGCTTTGCTAATGTGAAATAAATCCATAGGGCTTGGAGGATCATATCACATTGAGGGTTCCTTATTGACATGATTCTGCAATCTGACAAAATCCTGCCACATGGATGGGTTGGTTTGGCAAGGAAGTTGGAAGACAGACCCACTCCCAGACAGCTTGCAGATCAGATGAATAGATACTCATTCAAGCCAAAACTACACTTTCTATGGTTGTCAGGTCACGGCATGTAGATCTGATCTAATTTTGCCGATGCATGTGACATGGGTTATTATGTGAGATCGCAACTTTGTCAACATGGTAGGCTCCCTACAGTATAACTTGTTTTCTATCTGGCGGTCACCTTAATGTTCAAACGGAGTTAGCTTGTCAGGTAGTTTCCAAACAAAAAATGAAATGGAAATAGTTGGCAGCCGGCTTAACAATAAGGTTCAAGAATGGGATGTGGAAAAGGCTATTATAACAAACAATAAGTTGTGCAATGCTTGTCCAAACTGCATTTTATGTCAAGAATATTAACAAGCAAAGTAGGCCATATTCAGTCACCAAAAATCAATTGATCAAGAAATTCACTGATTGACTGGCATGAATGGATTGGCATGTGTAACGGGGCAGGTTATTTCACTAGCATATTCATAAATTAGCTCCAACGAAGTCGAATGCAATTACACACCCTAAAGTAACAACTCCATAACTCCCACACCCCACCTCTCTCTCTCTCTCTCTCTCTCTCTCTCTCTCTCTCTCTCCAACATAATGATCTCCTAAAGATTCATACCTATCAGGCTATCACTAAGAAGAGGTATCTTGCCCTAACAGAGACGAGTTTTAAGTGTTATATTGGGGAATGGCAGACAAGTGTGGGGCTAATCTAACAAAGGCGAAGAAATACCATCGGCGTCACAAGGTCTGCTAGACATACTCCAAGGCACCCTACCCAGCGGCGACGACCTCCACCAGAGGTTCTGCCAACAATGAAGCAGGAAGGAGATGAGATGTTACAACACTCAAAAGTCGGGGCATATATAGAGAAATTTTCTTTGGGCTCTAGTTTGCTACACATTTCATCAGTTCAAGCACATTATGAGAGAGTGCACTCGGACCTTGGCATTTGAAGAGATAAAGAGGGAAGAGGGAGAGGCTTCAAGAAGGTATAGCACAATAGGGGAGGGAGAGTAGGAGGGTTCAGGGTCCATAGAAGGCTGCGGGCGCAGTGGAGGAGAGCGATCCGAAGGTATGCATAGAAAGCAGTAACGTTGTCCAAATAAATAAGGTTCCTACAGTTCAAGCTGGGAATCAAATGAAAGTGGCATTCGCATACTTTTAAGTTCGATAATGGGTTCTCAGTTCATTTCTTAAGGTGGTGAGGCAGAAAAGTCCTGAAAGGCCTAGGCCTCAAGACGACGAGACAGGGACCTCAAGACTAAAATGTTGGGGTGTGCAATAGTTAGGTTAGTACAAACATGTATTTACTAAAACTTATGATGCCCTAAGTTGTCAGCAACTTTTACTGTATGAGTAAGGAAAAAAATATGAGTTTTAATTAGGGCATGCAGACCAAACTTGTTAAGGTGGTGAGGACCAAAAGGCCTAGGAGAGGGGTTCAATACTAAAATTGCGGGTGCGTACTATGTGGTAAGTCAAGACAAGCTTGTGGTTTATGTCCTAATGTATTATAATTTCAATTTAATCGGTATAATAAATGTATAATTAAAAACTACAAGCATCCTATGAAAATATTGTTGTGTATATTAAAGACACAAGTGTAAGACTTCACTACAACTATACGGAGTTTTTAATCAAGAAACAATAGCTAAGTGTATCACTAACTTTAAATCGAGAGATAGAGAAGAAAAACGATGAGAGATAGCGACATATAAAGAGAGGGAGAGTGGGAGAGAGTCTTATACGTCGCCAGCTAGTAATAGACATCATCGTCAAAGATAAAGATGAGATTTGATGTGTTATGAGAGACAAAAAAGTGGAAGAAAATAAAGAGGGCAATGAGAAAAACTAGTGTATCTCCTATTTTTTACTATATTTTAAATTATTTAATAATAGCTTTAAATTATTGAGCTTAGGTTAGATTCCAGTTTCAAAAAGTAAGCCAAGTTAGATCGAAGCAGTTGCCTAAGACGGCGAGGCGATAGAGGATATCAAACGCCTAGGCGAACGTCTAAGGCGGCAAGACATGGTTTTTAAACACGGTCGATGATACTGGTAAAGCAAAGTTTAAACTTGTGATTACACGTTGGCATATGGAAGGTGAACGGGACAAATCAAGTAAAATGAAAGTTAAAGGGAAAATTTTCCCAATTGTGTTGTCAGATCAAAGATGGGTCTAACGAATTAGTAGAAGGGTTTAGAACTCCATTAGGATTAGACCAGAAGACTATCAAGTGGTTTAAGGTAGAATACGTCTCAATTGGAATTGGATTCTAGGCGATAGTGGGACATTCCTAAGACACGAGGGTATACTTCCGGAGGTGGCCTAGAGTGGTTCTAGTCATTGAAGAGTTTCAAGAGAAGGTGAGGACTAGCGTTTGTTGTAAGGCGGAGATCCACAAGGTTTCATTACCTGCAGAAATAGGCTTTAAAGAAGTTGAAAGAGAGGAGAAAATGGTTTGGAGAGGGGAGAATGAAGTGACGCAAAGAGAGACCGGACTGGGGGCTTATCCATGGAGAAAGCATAAAATGATGGGACTACTCTCTCCCGAAACGAACTGGTTGCGGTTCTGAGCAATCCAGCTCACCTGGTGTTTGACACGCACAATGAAGAGACGACACCGTGAAGCTAGTTTGTGACTTTTTTGACCAGCTGAGGACTATTGTTCAGCGAGATGACAAGAAACATAATGAAAAAAGATGAAGAGGCAATTGTTTTCATGATGAAGGCGATGTGTCAAGCGATGGATGGTGTTTGAGAGGATACACAACTCGTGTCAGAGAGGACATTTAATGCTAATGCACGTGCCTTGCCAGCCATTAGGGAACCACGTCTATGAGGATGAACATTGAAGATGTTTTGCACACTGGTAGTGAGATTTCTACAGTACATCCTTCTCAAGAAATAGAACTTGGGCTTCCAAATGGTACGAGATTCATGGCAAAAGTTGATTTTAATAAAGATCTAATAGGAAATTAAATTGTAGTGGGTTTGGCTCAGAAAACAACATGGATGGAAGGGTTTGAGGTACTTGCTCCGATGACAAGCCCATGACTGAATAATAAACAGGGAGGGAGGAATTTCAACCTTCAAGCTCCAAGAGCATACAGAACATCCAACAAACACGAGGAGAAAGACACGCAAACTAGGGGCAGTCACCGAAGCAAGAAAATGTCAAAGGCTTGCTCAAAGGAAAACATATGGAGTTCTTGCCTCTACTTATGATCTCGCGGATAATAGCAATGAAGATGAAGATTATCTAGTGAACAATAGTAATGAAGAGGGGATTATCTAATGGATTATGACTGTTATGGGAATGAGGACAAGGATCTATAGGTCTTCGGAGCAGAATTGTTATCAAGAAAAGAGGAAGCTCAAGATTTATATAATCGTCTCAAGGAACACAGGATTCTAGCTACGACAAGCTCCCTACTAGCTAACGGATCATTTTGTTTTATTGTTAGATTTGAGTTTGTGTATTTTTCTAGCTATCACCTACTTGTACTTGGGCCCATTGTTTAATTTTTTCCGGGCTATCACAGTTTACGTCAAGATAATCTATTTTTTAAAGAGATAATAATAGATCCTTTGGATCAACAGTTGCTGAGATTTGATAAATCGGTCAAATAAATTAAAGAAGAGACATGAGACCACAAGTAGTTCTCAGTTACTACATGCCAACTTAAATTCATATTTGGGAGTATGTAGTGCTTTTTTATTCACCTTTTGCATGGGATCCAAAACAGTCCTGTGGTGCTATTATTAGCCTGGAACTAACTTGTAAGGTCATAAACATGATGCATGCAAGATATAATCAGATCCATCAGTACTACATCAGGATACAAAACTAAGATGGATAAACATTTTAAGGCACTTTCTTTCATAATTCCAGGGGGGCTCATCCCCTAAAAAATACTTCACAACAGTTTTTTTTTCTTGAGTTACATAGTGTTGGGGTTTAAGTGATAAGACCCTATTACTTGAGGGGGTTAATTACAATTTACCCTTATCTTTCAACCTAATGAAAACAATTTGCATAGTTAAAGTCCTTGTGACTACAACAAAACTCCAGAGTTGTCGTAAGGGTTCAGGATTAAATATTTGCTTTATCCTAACATGCCCCCACAGTTTGAAACTTTGAATATCTATTTTGGGCTGAGAGTTGAATTCACGAAATAGTATAAATTTTCTTTTATCCGCTTAAAAAGGGCCGGTGGAGTTTGAACATGGGTTGCAAACTAGTTAAAGTCCCTACCACAACAACACAACTCCAGAGTCGTGGTAAGGGTTTGAGGTCACTTTCACTTAGGCCCGGGCCAAGTCAGTGAGGGAACCATGTCGGTCGGCTCCTCCTCCTTCACCAGTACCCCCCCCCCCCCCCCAACACCCCCCTCCCCCCCGCCTGCCCGCCCAAAGTAAAAAACAGAAAACATTGTATGTGGGAGTTTCACTTCATACGGCTCAAATCATTCTCAGATGCGTAATTCGGTGGTGTTCCTACATGCGCAAACAAGCACCACCCGCAAGAACAAGGAACTATAACCAATAGAGTTAAATATTTATATTATTCCAATAGACAACATCATAATTAGATATTACTCGACTAAAATTAAAGACTAACAAGAAATTGAAATACAAATAAAGGTCAAAGTTGATGCGAGTATAAATTTCAAGATAAAATTAGGAAACCAAATCTTACATTGTCAAATTCTGCTGAGATATGAGAATGTTCCCCCATAAACCAAACCTAACAATGGAAAAACTAAACATTAGTTGCTAGGCATATGGTAAATATTAAATAAAGGGGGGTATCCCAACAATGTTTGTATAGTATGGGCACTTGATAACTTGAACCAGGCAAACAAGGCTGATACATAACGGGATGCGCTGATACATAACAGTATGCATTTGTTTTTAGACTAAGCAGTGTGAATAACACCCCCCCCCCTCCTTCTCTCTCTCTCTCTCTCTTCCATTAATGATAGCTAACGAAACAGACCCAATTACAAGATCCCCCCCCCCCCCCCCCCCAAAAAAAAAAAAAAAAAAACAAGAAACAAGAAACAAAAACAATTTACGAACTCAAACCAAATCAAAGACGAAACGATCAGTCGACTAGTCACAGCTTGCCGAAGCTAGGGTCGAACGCTTCTGATTACCGAATCTGAGACTATTTCCCACATCTTGAACTTTATGTGGCTGGAAATTCCCTAGTCCCCAACAATGACCTTCATGGCCACAAATCCCCTATTACCCGAAGACGAACCTTATTTATTAAAACTGATCAAACGCGCCCAAGATTCCCCTCTCCATGGTGTGTTATCCGCTATTGTACGATGACTAACAACCATCACGCCTTTAGTAAACGCAAATCCCCTTCCTCCCTGTCGATCCCAAGTTGGTCGCACCCTAAATTGATAGCAGAGATGTCTCTCATTTGCATACCCAATCTGTGTTTAGGACTTTTAGTATTCCAACACTACCTGACCCCACTCCCCTTCTGAACGTCTTAGGCCTCTTGTCCATCGATGACCCTATTTTTCATCCTTGGTGTCTAATTCCCTTGTCAATTTGGCACACCCTTACATCTCTTCCAACGCATGATTAGACCCTCTCAACTTAATTCCCCTTCTCTTCAATTCATGAATCACTTGGTCCCATAAGTATTGGATTGTAATGTCTGCCAGATACTCGTATCTTGGTGTGATGTTGTCCTTGTGCTTTTTATACTAAGTACCTTTTACTTTCTACTATCTAGGCCTAAACTCTTTCACTTCATTGATTTGTACCTATCCCATTAAATGTTGTTGGATAAAGGATATTCCAGGTCTGAGCTATAATGCTCCACTCCACATGGTGCATTGAAATGGTTTGTTGGCTCGAATGACTGTTTGGACTTGGGTTCATGCACATGATTTATTCATAGATCTGCTCAGTCGAGACAGACGTTTCTTCATGGTGGGTGGTTTTGATCCTTCTGCCCTTTACCTTCACACTTAATAAAATTGATGTTGCATGTTTAGTTCTTTATGCTAGAGTTTTTTTGCATGTTAATAAAAATAAAAGAACCAAAATAGAAGAGAGTAATTATTTTGTTGTCAACTTGTTGTATAGAACGTAAAATATTAACTTCTTGTTGTAGGCATGAGTTTTAGTACTACATAAATAGACATGAATTTTGTATTGTGTTAGTTATGTATCATGTGGAGTATAGTTTTGTTTTTACGTTAACATGTAGAATATAGCAATGTGGTTATGTTATTTTGCGGACTATAGTACTGTAGTTTTAGAAGAATGGAAACATAGAAAAGCTTAGGACTATTGGGTCGCCAAGGTAGAAATTCCTGGAATGGAAAGAATAGAAATACGAGCGATGGTTCGAGGAATGTGGTAATGAAGAAGAAATGTGTTGTATAATCATTTCAGTTTTGTATCATGCATATGTTTTGTAGTTTAACTGTTCACGTATTTGAATGATCATGGACAAGTTGTGCAAAAGATTTACGATTCCTCGAATGATCGCCGGGGCACCGGTATCGTGTCATCCTAGGAGAAGCAGGTATAGTCATGGCTGAGGTACTAGCACATGGTATTGTAAGACCTTAAGTAGGGCTAACTATTCGAGCTGGAAGGGTGCGACGCAATACGAAGATATTTAAAAACTTTCAAGAGAGCTAGCTATCCGCCGCTGAAAGGGAGCCGTCTATCCCGAAATAGTCCAAGATGGCTTATGGTGCCGGTGACCTTCATATAGTTAGATTGCATGCTAATGCCATCTGCTTGCAGGCCTAGTAACTTAATGAATTGATACATGAATGAGTACTTGACACGTTTATGTATTCCATGAAGGTTAATGAATGTCTTATTCAGGGACATGCTTATGACACACTTTTATATTATGAATGATCGTGTTGTATTGACAGAGAAGGATGGTAAGTATTGGATAAAATCAACTTTGTTGCATTACACTTTTATGCTTATGGACACATGTATGCTCATGAATTGTTAACTGGTCCTAAAACAAGATTAGAAATACTACATATGTTCACCTGCACTCATTTAATCAACATGTTAATTTTAGTTGAGTTGGCTAGAGGCAACTCACCAGTACACGACAATGTATTGACTCCCAACTCTCCATATATGGAGATTTGTTTGGGTATGCTGAGACGTTGGAGCTCGAATTGGCAACTTGAAATGGTGCAGTCGAAGATGTTTTCTTTTGTTTATAAAGGACATAATGTATGGGACAATGTTGATTGTATTTAATTCATAAGTTGTAAGCCTTGTGACATCGTTCATTGTATTGAGATCCAGTGTTTGTAATCGAGTTGTATTTTGGCTTAGAGTCGTTGTAATTCTGCTGCAATTATCAATAAAGAGAATCATTTTTCATATATCTTGTGTTTATTCAACTCTTTATTTTGCTTATTTCTATTGCAACGACTTTTTTTTTTCTTTCTGAAATGTACTATCGACCGTGTTTGTGCTTGTCTTGTACAAGTGCAATTTAGGTTGTACGGCATCAAGTCCAGTGGCAACTTTCGGTTCTGCGGAACCGGGACGTGACACGAGCCCCCTTATGTAGTAATCCAATCATGCAACGTGTGGCTTGAGGAGCTCTTGCCCACGTGTCTTGTAGAAATGGAAGACGGCTTCACCGTACAATAAGTGCTCCCTCCTTCGATAGGCCTATATTCTTCCCGAAAGACAACTCCTCAAGCGACAATTCATCCGTCTCTATGCCTTTGGATTTGCATTTGCTAGCTTTTCCACGTACTCTTGCATATTAAAGTTTCTCCCTCCTGGGTGTATGTATTTTTATTTATCATCATTAAATTTAAGTAACCAATCTTTGTAGTAGATCTTGTCCCTCCTTCGAAGACGCTGTCATATATTGGAATTCTTGTTCCTTGTCGACTGCTTCATTGCAACCTTCTCTCACTTCTTAAATCCCCTAGCTCGAACCTCTCCTTTTCAAGTTCTTTGTCTGTGAGACTTGTAACGGGCTCTTCCAAGCCCCCAATACTGGACATAATGCATATTGGATAGATTAGTTTCAAATATTAAATATGAATTTGGATCTGATTCAAATAAAAATATCATCAAAATTTATTTTTATATTTGAAACTTTGAATTTGAATCTCAATTTGGATAGGATTTATCTTTATTTTGAAGTTTACCTTTTTGTAGTTCTATATTTGAGTTTGAACTCTTAGATATAAGCCTATAAATGGCACCAACATTGTAATTCTCTTGTAATGGATTTATGAATTGGAATATTATCTATGGATGTCATGTCCTTCTGCTTAGCCTCTGCGTGCTTCCATTGCTCAGATAGCCTAAATCCAGTCTCGTGCGTGATTCCATTGCTACCAGCCATGCCAGAACTCTTAGGTTGGGTTTGCTATTGCTGCTTATCATGGTTGCTTCTGCTTTTTTACTTTGAAAAGCAATCCCAAAAGTTGTTTGGTACAACAGCTTATCAGAGAAAGTTTGAAAAGTTACTTCAATTTTGGGGTAGCTTTTAAAAGCACGTGGGAGGGCTAATTTAAAAGCTGCTTCTGCTCAGCAGCAATACCAATCCAGACCTTATATCCAAAAGCTGCTTCCATTCAGCAGCAATGCCAAACCAGGCCTTATTTCCATCGAAGCTGAAAATATTATCTGGAGTAGTCTTCCTGGATCACTCCACATTGCAAGGTCCCCCAAGACCCCACAGTGTAGTCAGTGTCTCACCACATCATACACTGGTTATCCTCTGTATCAAACCATGGTTGGCCCACCCAAATCAAGAGTTATGGCAGAAGTCAACTCCTGTCCTGTGGCAGCTGAATGACGGAGAGGCTAATACATTATTAGGTTCTTTGTTACCACAATAAGGGGATCCAAATGACTCAATCTCCAATTTCATGGATTTACACAGTCAAGAGTTCAGTTTTTACTCCATGCTGAAGAGGACAAATGGCTCTATAAGGAGCTTATACTTCAATGAGTAACACTTGATGTTTACTGTAGTAGTTGCACAGGATAACTCTAGAATATACAACAATACAACATGTAACCACCGTACTACTTAACCTCTTCAATAACTGGCAAATTACGAAACAGGAGTTACATTCAATCAATTTCTTCCCAATTCCTGTTAAGAGTTACTCAGGGTCTCCATTAATAAGTGTCGTTGTCCCGACTCCAAATGATTGAGAACCAAAGGCCACTAGAGCAAAATACAACTATGATAAGTATCCCAATCACTTCTGGTTGAAGTATCTATATAGCATGTCATTCGGGAAAGATGAAGAAAGCTATTTTGAGCAATATGTTAAATGTTTTATTACTATAAAACAACTCTAGAAAATGAACAAAAATGGTGATACAAAACAATATGGCTATTGGAAAACTACCATTGAGGAAAGGGCTTGAAGACCTGCTGCACGAAGATGTTGTGCCCTCTCATCTGTGCCCATTTCTTGAGCTAGCTGAGAAAGTTTCGGAATAAATCCTTCCAAATTGAACATGTAAGTACCATCCATCTGACACATACAACAGCACAATATAAATATGGAATGTTATAGAAGTTCCTGAAAAACCAGATGTAGACTGTTCAATAAAAAACTCTACCTGACTGTTGACAAAGTCGAATAGTGTATGGCATCCTATAATGCCCATTTCATCCTGCCTTGTTTGGTCCAAGAGAGTCTGTATGATAGTCAGTAAACTAGTTGCAAATAGTGGCCTGTGATATATTCAATTAAATTATCAAAAGACAACTTGAATATCTCATCAAATAAGACGGAAGGAGTAATCGAGAAATATTCTCTACTGACTTTGTCAAGATAATAGCTAAAAAGTTCACCAAATTCTTTATTTGCCAATAAACAACATAAAGTGGGAAATAGAGTGGGGATAAAAGGAGGGAATAAATGAGTTCAAAAATATTTTTGTAAGAGCCAATATTCTATGTAACCAAATCCATAATCAAGATTTTCACTTTACAATTCAACATATATAAAATCCTGGACAAGTTGAACAGAAAATAAGAATATTGCTGATCAAGTCTTTGGAAGTACACCAAATTTATTGCACCACCATTCCTACCCATCTTGAACTCTACCCCAAACTAGCCCTTCCTCTGTCTACCATCACCAAATTGTTGCTACAAGCAGCCAACCTCCTCTCCTATCCACACAGAGTCCACCCCCCCCCCCGTTTTTTTTTCCCCAAGCCCCTCTCTCTCACCCTCTTGATCTATCTCTTCATACGAAGAGGATGATAGCACCCTAAGGAACCCTCCCCCCTTCCCCCAGGACGCTCCCCACTTTTCTCTCTAGCATATTTGTCTCTGTCCAACAGGATAAGAGGCATCGACAGATCTTGGTAAAGAGAAGTAAAAGGGGAAAAGGGAGAGTCCACATGAGAACGAGCAGTTATAGTGATAGTGAGAGGCCGGGCCAGTTTTCGGTCATAATTCATGATTGCTGGTCAGGATCAATTAGTGGGATCGGGAATGACTGATGTGCCTATATCATATACACGTTGTGTGATATTTTTTTTTGTGATATATATATATATATATATATATATATATAACCTAGCCTTAGAGTCCACTCCTTCCCCACACTACAAGCGAAAGAGAAAATGGGAGATATTTCCAGAGTTCGAAGGGGCCCAATGCAACGTGAGATTTCCGAAGGGAGGGCGTGAGCGAGATGTCGATTTGACTTCTGACCACTCTTCCACGACGGTGACCTAGATCCTCCCTTTTTGCCTATCGTGCAAGATCCATAGTCGCCCGTGCTCTTAGAGAAGGTAGCTTTGCTTGATAGGCTCGACTGAGAGAAGAATTCTTCTATTGATTCGGCGAATGAAAGAGCTAGTTCTGCAGCTAAGTCTACTCGCTTATCACCTGGTTGATCGTTGGATTTTGATTGCAAGGCTGAGATTACACATGTATCTTTTAAGTAGATAGTGTCACATTTTAATCTCAGTCTTGCAATCAAAATCTAACGGTTGTAACATAGGTTGGTTCTATAATATAAAACCACCCATCTAATTTTAGAACATCTCTCTCTCTCTCTCTCTCTATATATATATATATATATATATATACACATATATATATATATATATATATATAAAGAAACCTTTTATTGATAACTAATCAGAGGGTTACATGAGACTTCTAGCCGACATAGATCAAGCTGGCAAAATGTAACTTGCAACAAAACTGCAATGTGCTTCTCAGAACTAAAATGCACCACAAAAGACCACTCGCCTAGAGCCTAGCTCTGGCTGACTTTCTGGATCTGGTAGCAGAGGATGGGAACAGGTTCATGATGTGCTGGAGAATTGCTCTGTTAGGATTCTTGAACCTCCTGTACACTTGCCCTCTTTGGACCTCATATTCTTGTTGTCTGACCTCCACGCTTGCAATTGGACCTAGCTTAGCCCTCCCTTGCGCTACACCTACTGCCTTCACAACCCCAACACTCGTAGGACTAGCCCCATCTCCGTTCGCGACATCCCCGAGGCCTGGACCAGAAAGACCTCCAACTGGCAGATGCGTGGAGCCCAGGCCACCAACCAGCTTGGAGCTATTTTCCAGAGCAGTAATGACGGAGGTTTCGGCAGACATGGAGGGCTCAACTTCTACCTCGTCTGTCCAACTGGAGTGTCAAGGGGAAGAAGATGAGCCCTCGGAGGCGACAAAAGGGAACACCCCTGCGCAAGAAACGGGCTTAACCTTGCCATCACTAGCCTTCCCATTCTTGCATACCCCCGATATCTGTGGAAATCTGTCTTCAATCTGCTGGTCCATCGCCATCGGAAGATTCCCATCTGTGGTGTCCTTGCTCGCCCGGGCCTGACCCGGTCCAAAGCCCCTCAAATCTAAACCAACCTTGGACACCTCCAATGTCGCACCCACAACGGTACTAGCCTCTTTGTCGAGGCAAGAGAACACGGAAAAATCCTCATCTACCGCTCCTTCAACCTCATCCGCCCACCTAACGCGGACAACAGGAGCCGGTGAGGGGGCCATCGATGGTAGGCCCTGCTGGTCACCCGAAGGGATGGCATGAACTCGCCCGCCTCCAAATATAAGGGTCTAAAAGGACCCCGAGGGGCACCAAGAGATGATCCCAAACGGAACGAGGCTGGTGGGGGGTCCGGTGGTGCTGGGTTGTGGGGCAATCTGCACTGGAGTTACACCTTTCTCTGCGGAAGCCCCACAAACTACCATCGACCCCGAAATTGCTGGTCCAGGCTGAATCGCAAGAAGTGTTTCACTATCAACCAGTTCAAAGTGTGAACCACCTGTGGCCGTAGGGCTGGAAGCCCCAATTTCTGCCTCTAAAGGCGAGGAGATCGATGGTTGTGCGGGGGCAACAACCTCAGCAAAGGTTATCCCCGAAACGTGGACCTAGAGCTCACTGAGACCTCCCGCGATGATCGTCGAATCCTCCTTAAAACCTGACCCAAAAGCTCCATCCCCTTCCTTAGTCACACCCCGTACCACAACGACGGGGACCAACCAGTTCGATTGGAAAGGTAACCCCCCACCCACTACTGCAGCAAGAGGTAACGACCCACCAGAAGAGTTGGAAACTTCCTTCCCTGTCCTTCGAGCACTCGCGGAGATGTGACTCATGGGAATGACCTCATTAGCTTCCACTACTGGACTTTTATCTTTTGAATTAGGCCCTCCTGATTCTTTGAGTTGTCTGGTTCTGCAATTGCTCGAAGAGTGGCCGAGATGCAAGCAAAAACTGCAGTAAGCCAGGAATTGCTCATATTCCACCGCTTGACGGTAATGTCCACCATTGGGGAGCTCACATCCATCTCCACCAAGACCCGGGCTCGGCTGGGACAGACCAACACCTCCGTGGCGTTGTCCAACTGGAGAGGGATACCGAGACACGATGCTATCAGGAAAACTGACGCCTTCGCGAAGAAATGGCTTGGGAGATCCGGAAAGGACACCCAAATTGGAGCAACCGGGGACTCGTGTCGTGGAGAGAACTCCGGCGACCACTTAGTAACTCTCAAGGGCGCATTTGCCACGAAGCAGAGGCTCCTCGAGCGCAGCTGCAAGAAATCAGCTTCAAGACGCAGTCGAATCAGCATACGCCGAGCTTCGATGAGCCCCACAGTAACCAGTCCAGCGAACTTGAAGTCAGAAAAAGTGAGTCGGATGAAATCCATCGAAGGACGCGATTGCGTCAATTTGCCGACGAGGGCGAATCGTAGAGGAACAGAGAGGTTGGCTTTATCCTCCTCATCGAAAGCGATAATCGGGATACCCTGAACGACGGTGTGTTCCCTAGGACGTAACACATGTTCTGGTATATATGGGCGATTAAACGACGTAGTGCCGCGTCCACCCGCCGCCTCCAGAAAAGTACGGCCTCCAGGGAGGACGCTACGAGTGACAGGAAAAACAGCAGAAATGGCCAAGGGCCAACTCCCGACCGAAGGAAGCCCTGAGTGGTCGAGGACCCCCACGCGAGTAGGAGAGGACGAGAGAGGAGCAATGTTCGCACTCCCAGAGCAGGGGGCACACTCCGCCTAAGCAGGCACAACGCCCGCGGCCTCGCACGAGGGAAAGAGACGATCTGAGTCTGCCCTGGCAGCCCCGGGATGCTGCGTAGGGGAGTGTCAGAAGCCAGGCCTTTTCGCTGCCACGAAGGCCTGGAGGAACGGAGACCCCGAAGGCTCAGGAGGAGGGGCTTTCAATTTGGATGCCAAGCCAGCCGCTGTCCTAGGTCGACTGCACGACTGAATCCCTGCCACTACTAAAGAGGGAGGCACCGCAGCGATGGGTGGACGAAAAACTGCCGAGAGAGCATGAGAAGAAGAGTGGGTAACGATGGGGGAAAAAGCCGCTCCCCCCCCCGGGCCGGCCGGCCGCAGCCCCTAGCATAGGAAATAGTCGATCGCCAGGAAATCGCCTAGGATTTGGCCTAGCAGGAGATCTTGGGAGGGATCCAGATCGCTCGAGGGAGGAAGACCATGGTGGCCATCTCCGACTAGGGAGAAAGGCCGATGGGGGTGGGTAGACAACAGTCGCACGTCGGAGAAGGGTTCCTGCAGGCGCCATTGCACGATCGGTTGGAAAAGAGGCTAGGACGGGGAGGACGGAGGAGGACAAGGGATAGACGGTGGAGAGGCGGTGGAGGCCGACACGGGCAGGAGCTAGGGTTGGAAGTTCTTCTCCGATGGTAGGGACGCAGATGTGAGGCCCTACAGCAATGCATGTTCCTTCACCAAATCAGGGGAGCATTGAAGGCACCTCCAGAGGTGCACCACGGTGATACACGGAGGCGGAGAAAGGCAAACAGCCAATGCAAGGGCAGGGGAGACCCAGTTCGTGGGAAGATTGCTTTCGGGGTAGCGACGATGCAGACAGTGGGCAAATAAGATACGTGGAGCCCAAGCGTGTTGGTAACGGAGTTAGAGCGGTGTTCATGGCGACAAACCAAGCAGAAACTTCGGCATATTGGCAAAACACTGTCATGTTGTACGTACTGGGGAACAGATCGTTCTTCGGGCAGATCCTAGCCTACGCTAATAAAGTTTGGAGACCGAAGGGTAATAAAGTTTGGAGACAGAAGGGGCACATAAATTTTTTCTCTCGGGAGAATGGGTTCTACTATGTGCGCTTTGCATTAAGGGAGGATATGGAGAGAATTCTGCAAGGAGGACCCTGGACCTTCGATGGACGATTAATCATTATGAAGGCATGGAGTCAGGAGTCGAAGTGCGAAAGGGAGGTACTGCATTCAGTTCCTATTTGGATGCGGCTACCCGAGTGGCCTATTAATTACTAAAGAATTGATATGATGATGCAGATAGCTAGCATGGTAGGTGACCCGATTAAAGCAGACGAAGCTACTACAAAGAGAGCTAGATTGGGTTACGCGATAATTTTTGTAGAAATAGCGGCAGATAGGGAGCTTCCACGAGTGCTGGAATATGAGTTGGGAACTGGAGAAATTTTCACGCAAAGAGTGGAATATGAATGGGTTCCCCCCGTATGTCGCACCTGCAAGTGCTTTGGACACCCGACAAAGGAGTGCAAGAAGACCAGCGGCCTACAAACCGAGGTGCCGACCATGGATGGACGTGGGGGCTGCACCAATGACACGAACCAGGTGGCCCAGGGGACAGTAGATATGGATGGATCGGCGTCAGGAGATAGGGTAGGCTGCAGTGCCAATACACCCCTACCTTCATCCCAGGGAATGGAGATCGAGATCGATATAGGTCTGGATAAAGCTATTAAGGTGAGTAGGACTCGCGAGGCTCATCCTGAGGTGCGATCAGGAGAGGGAGGCGGGATTTACAGCGGTGGTGAGCAACGGTTGGTAGTCTTCCAGGCAACAAGTCTGGGTGGGCCTGAACCGAGGGCGACAATGAGCGTTGAGAGGAAGGAACTCACCACGGGTGCATCCCGTGTAGGCCGTAAGGGCTCCAACAACGGGCACAGGGGGAAGTCAGGGGTGGTGCATGCTTATGCAAGCCGAAAACGGCATAGTGGCCCAATACGGGAGGACGATGGACGATCTCCACTTGGCTCAAGGACGGATGGGGTTCAAGAGATGCAAAACACGGAAGGGGGGAGGGGGTGGGGGAGGGTGGTTGATACTCTGCATTGACAACCTCCGATGGTAGAAAATGGTGCACAACCTGGATGCGGTCTCACCTATTGAAGGGGAGCAGCAAGAGGGTGGAAGGAATGCGACTGTTAATCACCCAGTTAACAGTTCGTCTGGTGCCATTGGGGTATCCCAATTGGATTAGATGTCTGTGATTGCGTGAAACGTGCGGGGGGTATGTTCGCTGGGGAGGTGGAAGAAGGTATGTGATGTACAGAGGAAGGAGGACTGTGGCATCATCGTTCTGCTGTAAACTAAAATCAAGTCAGCAAGTATTATTTCAAAAAGAACACTACTGCACTGGGAGCATGTCAATAACTTACATTTGTATGATATGGCAAGAATATGGGACCGTTGGAACACGAGGAGTTGGGACGGACACGTGCTTCATGTGACGGACCAGCTTATTGCGGTGATACTCTCTAATAAAGGTGGTTTCAAATTTGTATTTTGGGATGTTTACGACCACAATGATACACGATGTCGGGACGGACTATGACTGGATATTTGTTGCATTAACAGGATGACGGAGGACCAACATGGACTGACATGAACTGTCGCTGATGGTTATGGGGGATTTCAATACGCTGATGTATCGGCAAAAGAAGGTTGGGGGAAGGGTGATTCCGGATCATATCCTGGAGGACTTCCAACACTGCTTGTTGAAGTCGGGATTGAGACGCTGGAGAGGCTGGGCCACTTGTAGACATGGCACAAGAAGGCAGTTCGTAACCGGGTGGCCTGCTAATTGGATCACGCTCTTGGTAATTGAGCATGGTTTGATACTTACCCACGTGTGAGAGTCGAGGGATTACAGGCGGATACTTCAGATCATTCACCAATTTGAGTCCGCTTTGTAGAGAGGCAGCGGAGAAGTGCCCATCCTTTCCGTTATAACAACGAATAGGCCATGATGGAAGGGTACAATGTAGTGGTGCAGCGGAAACTCCCAAAATTTTTTAACGAGAATCCTCAATTTAGGCTCGTCTTCAGACTCAAGTTGGTTAAGGCTGGCCTTAAGCGCAGGAACAGGGCGGCCCAGGTCAGCAAACTTTGCGAGAAGGAGTGGGAGCTGGACGAGATCCAATCGCGATTGCAACAAGACATCATGGATCCAACTCTTGCGGCGGTGGAGAGGGAGCGGGTGGCTGAGGTAGGGTTTCTCCGGTTGCAAGAGCAAGTGGAGATGACGCAAAGAGAGAAATGTTCGTGGCTTCTGGACGGAGATCGGTGTACACAATTCTTCTACTATGTGGTTCGTGCGCGACAGCACTGTAACCATATCAGCAAACTCATCGACGCCACTGGATCTGTAGCTGCTCCTCCCAAGGATATTCAGGAGGAGGCGGTTAGATATTATTCATAACTTTACAACCAGTCTGATTATTTGCATTTTTTCCCTGAGCTGGTTTGTAAACGTGGTCACCCCGTTGGAAAATCGTATACTGTTGGCTCCCGTATCCATGGAGGAGGTCGAATCTATCATAAAAAAATCCGACCCCAACAAAGCGCGGGGCCCAGATGGGTTTGGTAGCAAGTTCTATAAAACACTGTGATAAGATTAAAGGTGTAGTGCTAGAAGTGATTACTGACTTCTTCCAAAATGGTAGACTCCTGAAAGAACTGAATCATACTTTCCTCACCCTTATTCCAAAGAAGGAAGCTACATCACTTGCAGACTTCAGATCTATTGCATGTTGTACCTACTTGTACAAGCTGATTTATGCAGGAGCTGATATCGCCTTACCAGGCGGCCTTTATCAAGGTAAGAGACATTACTGACAACAAACTTTTATCGCATGAGATGGTTCGGAACTTCAAGAAACCAGGGGAAGACCGGTCGTATATCAAATTGGACCTGCGGAAGGCTTATGATACCGTCAACATGGAGTTTGTTTGTCAGATTATGCTGGACATGGAATTCGAAAGACACTGGGTGGTCATGGTTCGGGAATGCATTACCACACCGACGTTCTCTGTCCTGATCAGCGGACAACCGTATGGATTTATTCGTAGCAACAGGAGGTTGAGGCAAAGGGATACATTGTCGCCGTACCTTTTTACTATAGTGATGGGATATTTTTTGTGTCTTATGGAGTTAGCGATGTGCAGGAAGAAGATTACCCCTCTACATAAGAGGGTGACGCCGCAAGTATCACACCTGATTTATGCGGATGATCACTTGGTCTTCTTGAGACCATCGATAGGGGTCTTACTCGGTTGGCTTCAATTATGGAAGTCTTCGATCGCCACACATGGTTGCATCTGAATCGGGATAAGAGCAATGCGTACTTCAGCGCTCATTGCCCAAACAAGGAGGCTCTTGTGCGAATATTGGGAGTTGAGTGTGGCGTGCTTCCAGTCAAATAGTTGGGTATCCTACTATCCGTCAACTACGCCAGAGATACAGACTGCCAGAGCTTAGTAGAGTAAACGCAAAAGCGAGTGGAAGGGTGGTACGTTCAGAGTCTGTCTTTTGGTGGGCGTATCGAATTAGTGCGCGCGGTGATTACGACTATTACCAGGTACTAGCTCCAGGTCATCTTGCTTCCTACTGCTACTGTACTACGGATTGAGAAGATATGTGCAAACTTTATATGGAGAGGGGGTATTCATGCTATAGGATGGGAGACCTTGTGTCGTCCTAAAGAGGAGGGAGGTGTGGAATTGAGGCCACTGCGGCTTCTCCGAGATGTGACAGGGTTGAAGGTTATTTGGAAGCTCCTGACGAAGGACTCCTTATGGGCTAGTTGGACGATGAACAGGTATTTGCACGGAATAATCTGTAGGGGCGTCGCCCAAACAATAATGACTAAGCCATCTTCAAAAACATACTTCACTATCGCATTGTCCTTAAGCAGAATATATCGTATAGTGGGGGTTTTCAAGGATAGGGAGAGTACGGACTTATGGCTTGACCCCTGGATTGATCATCAAAACCTGACGGAACGTGTGTAGGGGTGGGGGGGGGGGGGGGTGGAACGCCTATGAGATGGCAGCAAGAGGAGAGCGGGTCAGCACTATACTGCGTCAAGGAGGTTGGCGGTCAGAAATTCATAGGCACACGCAGCAATTCGCTAGCTTGATTCGCGGGCTGCAGATCGACGCTACTCTCGAGGACGCCTAGAGTTGGGACCGCATGGGGAGCCGAGAGTTCGTTCATCGTATGGTGGTGGAAACATTCGGACCACCAGTCCGAAGTAGGAGCTCAGAGACATCGTTTGGT
Source organism: Iris macrosiphon (assembly GCA_036927795.1). Lineage (NCBI taxonomy): Eukaryota > Viridiplantae > Streptophyta > Magnoliopsida > Asparagales > Iridaceae > Iris > Iris macrosiphon. Next base: position 228,030,645 of record JAYESA010000006.1, read on the forward strand.
CCAGAGGCGTAGCAAGTAAGATGCAATACTCGTTATACAAGTTGGGGCTTCGTAGGTTGCTCACCCGAGATAGACTGCATATATTTGGGGTGCAAACGGTTGAGCTACATGCGTATTATGTCGGCAAGGTGATGAAACTATGGAGCACCTGTTTTTCAATTGCCCGGTGTCATGGTGCATATGGGTGGCCCAAAGGGAGAAGTTACACTTAAGTAGCAGGGGTTCTCAAGACTGAAAAAATATCGTAGAGGACATCAAACAAGCACGAAGACGGGGGTCGGAGTGGTTCAACGAAGCACGTATACGACGACTGGCTGCGGCAGTATGTCACGTATGGAGAGAGCGAAACAACCGCATTTTTGAGGGGCTAGAGACGACTAATGTCAGTATCATTCATAATATTGGTCACGATGTATGTGTGATGGGGAATAAGGGGAAGAAATAGTAGGAAGATCTGGTGTATTCTGAGACAGTTGTTTAATTATAATACAATTAACTTTTTTCAAATATATATATATATATATATATATATATATATATATATATATAGGTTTGATGTAGTGGCAAGGACTTTTAACATGATATCAGGGCGACCCATGTTCAAATACTTCTAGAGTTCATTTTATGAGGATTTAAAAACATTGTACTATTGCGTGAATCTAGCTACAAACGGCAAATGTATCGGACCGTATTGAAATAATATAAATATTTAACCCTCACATAACTGTTAATAAAAGATAAAAGATATTATATGGTAAAGTTGGTTGTAAGACACATATGGAAGGAGAGGTACAGAACACTATTAAAATGTAAGAGTCACAAGTCTACTTGTAAGGAGGAAATCATAATTATCATGCAAAATTATTTAATCAAGTTGACTTGATCAGATTTATCTCTAACCGACAAGATAAGAGTCACTGACAAATCCTGATCAGGAGAAGAAAGGGGAAAAGGGTGAGCCCACATGAGGGGGCATAAATAGTGTGAGAGAGAGAGTGGTCGGGCTAATCTCACATCGTAATTCTCAATTGTTCTCTAGATCGAAACACATGTTTGAATACTTTTACCACACATTTTAAGAGAATTTAAAAAATAAGAATAAGACGACTGCGTGAATCCAACTCTAAGCCCATAAAATGGACCTTCAATCTGCAGGCCGTGTTGCAATATATATATATATATATATATATATATATATATATATATATATATATAGCCATCATACAACTATTAATATGAGATATTATCAAGTAAAGGTGGTTCTAGGGCACATATGAGAGGAATAGAAGGCCATTATGAAAATGAAAAAATCTCACAAGGTCTACTTGTCAGGAGAACATCATAATCATCATGCAAAATCATCAAATCAAGAGAGAGAGAGAGAGAGAGAGAGAGAGAGACTAACAAACTGGAATGTCCACCGAAATGCCTAAATTATGGTTGTACTTGACCATATATTTTTGATATCCAATACAGTTACGTTTTGCAAATAAAATATGTATGTGTAGTCTGGTGAGAATATGCATGTGTGATTTGCTGTAAATAAGTAATATAAAAAGATGAGAAAATGGACCCAGGCCCTTCCTCAAACAAGATGATCAAACAATTAGAATGGGTCTTGAATCTTTAATTATTAGTTGATTAAAAGTTACACAATTTGTTTACTGTGAGATCAACAGATCCCCTTCCTCAAACAAGATGATACATCCCTAATCCCTCTTCGCTATTCATCATCACCGATTACGAGATCACAACGACCGCCTGATCAAGCCTGGAAGCATGCAGCAATCCACCTGTTGGAATAATTATCCCATCCCATTATGGTAAGAGTACTAATTATACTTTACCTTTAATTGTGCTAATTTAGTAGAGTATTTAATTGTTAAGAAAAGTAGTATGTCCCAAGGTCGGTTAACAGCGATATATAATAAGTTGGTATTATATAAAGACTTCTGCCCATGTAATTGAAACATGGATAGAGAAGTAAGAATATAGACAATTGATTAGATATAGTTGGAGAGTAAATTAAATAAGAGAGAGAAGTATGTCGTTAATAGTACAGAGTTTTGTTATAGTAGAGCTTTTATTTGAATATTTTTTCATATAATACAAGCAAATCGACCTGACCCACTGACTTACCATATATCATTGCTAACCGACCTCAACAGATACCTACTTTCCTTAGCAATCAATACAACTAAAGAAGCATAATTATAGGTAAACTAAACTAAATACTCCTAACGATAATGGGATTGGATTATTATTCCAACATCCTCCCACAATCCAATCATCTACGGAACACATCCCGAGTAATCTTTGTAGCTTCATGAACATCACTTTACTTGAATGGCTTCATGAAAATGTCAGCAACTTGATTTCCATTCTTGTATTAATCTAACATATCATTGACTGAACCTGATCTTCTTGTCATATAAGCACTTGCAATATATTTGTTGAACCACCTTGAATTTGGATGAGCACTTTAAGTAATCTTGTGGGACACATAATTGGGACGATGCATGCCGATACAAGGATACAACTAATTCTGTTATAGCAGTAGATAAGACAAGACAACCATAAGAGATGAAATTGTATGCATTCTGCATTCAGAAGCCATTGTTGATCCATCCTCAAAGGTAAAAAAAAGAGAGTATACTTTCCAACAATACCAACAAGCTTGCCGTGGTAAAAGGCAAGACAACCAGAAGAGATCAAATCAAGTTTAGTTTCCAACTATACCAACAAGCTTGTCGTGGAAAACTGATAAAAGTTGTGAGGTTGCAACATGAAGGACCCAGGTCAGTGAGTTCCCAATGACTGTTTTCTTGAACCGCCTCAAAGTAACAACAATCTCTTCCATCAAGTTCACAATTGCTCGTAAAGAGTGAGACAAAGGTGAGAAATTTGGTGAATAAAGACATTGATTCAATTGTTCAACAGCCATGCTCTCAATAGCATGTATCAATCTAACCAGGAACTCACTAGCAACATCACCTTTCTAAAACAATTTTGTCGCCTCATCATGTTCACCGGTGGAAGCTCGACTCAATCTCATTGTGCTCAAAGATTTGAACTTTAGCCAACATCACCTTTCCCCAGTTGAAGTTCGACTCAATCTCATTGTGGATTCAAAGCTGGGGGGGGTTCATTTTTGTGATGGGAGAGAGAGAGAGAGAGAGAGAGAGAGGTAGGTGAACAATTGACATTATTTGGACCATTCCATGTAATCCAACGGAGCAAAAATAACTTTCATCTTAGATGCTGCACCCGATCACTTGTAATGGTCATACAAATATTTGAATATAACATAGAAAATAATTTGAGTATCGTATCCCCACTTTAAGGGAGTGAGATGAGAGCTAAAGGAGTGATGTATCATTTGCACAACTCTTTTTTCTCAATTCAATTACCTATTACAATATATATATATATATATATATATATATATATATATATATATATATATATATATATATATATATATATATATATATATATATGGAATTCTGTAAAATAAAAGATAATATAAAATATGCGGCGACTTCTATAGAATTAAACAATATTCATGGATGTCTTGAGATCTTCGATTTCTCTTTTGTTTTACATAGGAATATAGTTGGATATCTTGCTTTAGTAATGGTCATAGAAATATTTTCTCTTAAAATGAGTAGGAATAACTAAATAAGTTGGAAAAAGCAATAAAATGAAGTAAAGATATCCATATAAAAAGGCCATGTGCCATGACACTTAACTAATAGAGGGTCTGGGGACGATCAAGATGTACGCAAAGTTACTACGATATATAGAGAGGTGGTTTCCACTATGCAATAATCCATAATCCAAAAGGATATTTCTTCATATCTTAAAGAACTTTGCAATAGAAGAGATGCCAATGGAAGGACAATACAAATGAAAGGGATTCCCAATGGCAAAGGGGGTATTATAAGCCAAATACTTCACTAGTTCACCAAGGTTTCACATGCTTTAGGTTTTAGTAAATTTAAAGCCCCACTATTTATAGAAGTACCAAAGATGGTTTTGTACAAACTGACATGTCAATTCTTTTATGAAGCATTCTTATGTTCCATAACCAAACCCCATTCTCATGGGAGAAGGCTTGGATGATGATGATGAACATGCACTTGTTAACAAGTGATGAATCTTCTTGACCACTTGTGTGAAACAACAATAACAACAATAATTCAAACCTCTATCCCAAAAATTGGGGTCATCTAACATGAACCCATCAATATATTTGCTAGGAAGAAAAGTGCAACACAGGTAACCTCCAGGCAAAAATTATATACATTTAAAAGGAAGAAAGAACTCACATTTGCTCCTTGCAAGAAATTATTAATTTACGATAGATGCGCATGACAACTTTTACTGAGCCAAAGTGCTCAATTCTCAATTCCTTGTAGCACCTCTGCTCCAAATAATTTGTAATCTGCGAGCAAATGTAAATCTATTTTAAGAAACAATGAAAAAATAATTTAAAAAAAAGTTACAAGCAGCACAAACTTTCATAGAAAAAAACTACACAATCCAGCGAGAAACAATTACGACAGCCTAAGAATTTTTATCATCTAACTGGCGGTGTAGAGAGCAATTATATAACTACAAAGAAGTATACCAATAGCTCAATGCATACTTATAAGCCTTTTATGTTTAGGAATTACAAGTGATTATTTTGCCACACTAATTACTTGACATCCACTGTGAAACTTGTAAATAAACAGGATACTAGTTACAAGTAGTGGCTTAAGTAGATGGGTAACTAGGTTGATAATCTTGACAACTTGCATACAATGTGTAAAGAGTAATATATATATATATATATATATATATATATATATATATATATATATAGGTTATACAACTAATCACTCTAACAAACTCAAGCAAACAACGCTTATCCTACAACACAACTCGAAAATACAACCCAGCGGACTTACTACGAAGGCCTTTTACTCACCACTTTAGTGATGCGGGAGCTAACACAAATAAATGCTGAAGAACTTTTCCCCGGGTCTGTCTTTCGTTTCCTTGTCTTTGGCGGCAGTATCCCATGTTCTGAAGCATGTAGTTTCGCTAACCATTTGGCATTTAACATAGTCAGTTGTTAATCATTTGTCTGATAGTCGCATACATATTCCTCGTCCACGCCATCATCATCTTCCTCGTCTGAAGCAGACATTGAACTCACATCGACATTCTTATTGTAGTCGACGACTTGAGGACCATCCCTGGAATGAAGCTCCTCGTGCTGGTCCACCTCCAAGCCTTGGCATCGTCTAACCCCTAGCAATTCATGAGTCCAGTACCCTCAAGGGGGGGGGGGGGGGGGGGGGGGATTTGGATGAAAGGACAGAGGAGGATAGAAGAAGGGCTTAGTAGAAATGATAACGAAATCTTATGAGTGAAAGTTTTGAAGATAGGACCTTTATAGATCACGAGTATTTTGAGGTCACAAATTTAGAAAGAATTTTTGATAAAATTGATGAAGTGTTCATTGCCGATTGAGAAAATAAGATTTTGGACCAAAATATTGACGTTGAGGATTTAATGGAATAGTGTAAAAGCCTTGGATAGTAAGGGACACGAAATAAGAACTTGAGAATTGAAGGGGAAAAAAATTGATGACGAGGATGGTGATGAGAAAGACATGACTAAAAGTTAAATTTCTGACAATGGTTAGAGAGGTCCTTGGGATGGTGAATTTTAGGTTACTGTAGTTTTGTAGAATTTGTAAGTGATAGAGATTCATGAGAATTAATGAATGTGGAATTATGATAAAGATCGATAAAAGTGGATAGTTGATTAGGAGATTCAAGACATAAATTTAGATTCATGGATACTATCCAATTTAATGAAATTAAAGAGAATAGAGGAATAACTTGAATAGTGGGCTTTGAAATCTCAAGAAGGTTGATTCCTTAGTAGTCAAGGTTGGGGATTTTAAGCTTTTATAGTTTGAGAAGATTGTAAGTGGAAATGATGGATCATGAGAGTACACGAGTATAGCATAGAGATAAATTTCGATTAAATCAAGAAATGTGGAACCGAAAGATCGAGGCTTTTAAAGGAGGAGGAGAATGAATATTGGTGGATCAAGAGACGATCGATAGGTTAAAATTTTGAGGTTATGAATCTAAACTATAGGATTTGGTTGGATAAGATATTAAAGATTATGGAAAATAAGATAAGAGGGTGACCTTAGCAATGAGCCATAAAGATCTGTATACACGAAACTTCGGAGAAGATTTGAGCTTCAAGAATATGATACTGGATAAGGAATTTTAATTTTAACTCCAATCATATTCCTTGATTGTGCTCTTCCCTATAAACTTACAGTTACATCTTCTGAATTTTGGATTTTGCAGCATGTTTGTTACCAACGTTCCGTGCCCTATTGTCATGCAACCATTTACTTTCCTTGATCCTCATATATTTGTGCTTTTGCACAATTTCTATTTTATTTCCAAATTTGTTCCTTGAATCATTCTTCTCCTTTCCAAACTTATCGTTTTCCTCCTCTAAATTATGGGCTTTGCAAAATACTCGTCGTGCAATACATACTGTGTCCTATCATCCTTGACCATCTATCCTCCTTAATGTTGCATTTTCAAGCCACTTCATATTCCACAATTGAATCTAATATATTTCAAAATTGAACAAGTATTCTAGAGCTTAATTCGCATCAATCATTACTCTCTTTTGTGCTTATTTCGGGAATCATTTATCTTTTGCGCCCTCGCCTTTGTTTCCCTCGATGATAACCTCACCTTGTTGATTTACCTAACCACTTTAATATCGTGCCTCCATGCTGAAGTCCTACTTTCTAATATCGATATATTTTCTCTCGACCATATAAATCCGTTTGTCCTTGTCGTGCCACTTGTTGAAATACGATTTATAGTTAATATTTTTTCTTATTTAATCCCTACCTTGAAAAGTTGAGGTACAAGATTTCAATTCTTGTTCTTCCTTATTGTGCATGTGCCTATCTTAAATTTTGAGAACAAAATTTTTCTAAGGTGTTTAGATTTGTAACACATGTAATCCAAATTCCATAAATAAAAATTATTTTTCCAAATTATGATTCGTTTCCTAATTATGAGTTATTCTTTAGATTTAAAAAATTGATTTCATTAAATTAGATATAGGTAATTATTATGAAATAGAGAGTTATTGTTAATTCTAATAATTGGGAAAAAGGAAAATAATTAAAAAGTCATTCTTGCTCCTCAAGTAAGAGGAAGCTTCTAGAATCAATTAAGAATCAATTAAAGAAGTTTGTTATAACAAACTTTTAGGAGGGAAAATCAAATCCTCTTAAAAATTCAAAATCTATTAAGATTTGTAATAAACCAATTCTATATACAAAGCTGAGAATGTTTAAAAAAAACTGATTTGTTACTTATATAAGGGCCTTTTCTCTGTTCTAACAGAACAATACCATTTTAATTTTCCAAACCAATTTTTCGATCGACAAATTCGTCCCAAATCCGAATTCTCTCTCATCGCCTCCTTTTCTTCCTCTCCTCCGTTCACTGACGAGGCTTCCTCCGGCGAATCGATCCATCGTTCGACGTCGAATCTGCGTGATGGTCGGGCTTCTCTACAACAGCACTATGAGGCATTGTGAGGCACTACCGAGCCTTACAACCATTTCCTGCTCTGCATGCGCCGCCATTCCTCAAGTTTGTCGCTGCCTAGTCGACGAACCATTCGCTAGTCGCCGACGACAAGCTTCTCTCCTCTGCTCTTAGTGATCTCGACCAAGGCGGACGCACAGTCCGTCGGTCGACGACTTCAGATTGTCAAATTGGCGCCGGAGAGTTTAAGCACGACCGATCTATTGGTCGAGCATTCCCCCGGCCTTATTCGACTTTTCCTGGTGATCCTTTGTACATCTCAACATTGACTATTGCAGTTTCGAGCACCTCTCTCGGTAAACTCCGTTGAAGCATAAGTTCGACTCTATTCATGTTATCATTTGAAGATCCAACATTCGATATTGTAACAGGTATAATACTCTATTTATTTACTAAATTTCAGTCTATTTTATCGAGTATTGATAGATCAAATTAACCTTCCAAGTTCGTTCAAAAGTGTGCAATTCTCCTTTCTTTGAGAAGCGGATTTTCCAAGCAACTTTGAACGCAGATTCTGATATGTTTGTTCAGTCATTCAACAATCATCACTTCTGTGTTATTCTCGGTAATGTTCTTAAATCCTATGTTAAATTTGAGATTCTAATTCCAGCATTTGGTAGATCAAACCAACCTTCAAAGTTGGTTCTGTGTGACTATTATTTCCTATTGAAAATCTTCTTGTTTAAAACAACTTTGTGTCGAGATTGCGGCCAATCCAGCCGTTGGATCGACCATAAATTTTCTCCTAATCAGATTTAACCTATAGGTCTATAAACGTGTTAAATTCAACCGTTAATTATTTCATTTGATATTCCAAATCTGATGTCAAAGTTGGCAAAAATAATTAGAATTCTGAATTATGTTTTCATGGCAGCGACTTTGTGCTGAGTTTTCCGTCGATCCAGCTGTCGACTTGATTCTTTCTCCATTTGAGAGCAGGTATGACGCTCTTCTTATATCTAAAATTTGAACCGCAAATTATTTCATTGGTTAGTCCGTTCTCGCGTCCAAAGTTGGGTAGTCATGAACTTTAAAACTTGTCATTTCTTAATTCCAAAATGACGTTTCGAAATTCCGTTTTCCGAAACATGATTTCGACACCACCGTTGGACTTGTGGCATCGTTTTGATCTTGTTTTATATATAATTTGCTTAGATTTAGCTAATTTGACTCCGTTTTGATCAAATATATATAATTTGGTCGATGTCCGGATTTCGAATTAGTCAATTATCATCTTATTCAAATCATGGACTGTCATTTTTGGATTCTATATATTTGATGGCTTCTGGAATCATTAGGGATATCATATTGGGTTATTGGATTCATTTATAGCAGCTAGTTGCGGGCCCTTTCCGTATCGACATGTTCGTGTTGCGCACATCGACTACAATATATATCAGTAAGTACTCTCCACTTATTATGTTTCATTACTTTATAGTCTCTATAATACATGTTATAGATATTCATTGCATGATCTTGACACGGTAGGAAACACGAGAGATAGTGCTTATGGATTCTTATTCGTGATTTTCATGTTTCGTAACTTGATTCGAGTCATGAGCCAAATCCATGAGTGCGAGTCAGATGGAGAAATACCTTAGTAGACATATGGACTATCCCGAATTATTTCATGGTCTTTCGTGACGAATAGCCGTCGTATACTACACGTACGGCGTGCCAGATTTTACCCTCTAGTCGTCCATATGACGAACCTGGTATTTCAATCACTTAGTTAGTTGCAGTTATTTCATTACTTTCATATTGATGTTGTCACCGTATCATGATAGTTTTGTATATCTGTTTCCTGCCACATTTACTTTATCATGTCCCTACTTCATATATGTTTAGTCTTTGCTTAGTCATTATATTACTTGTTTATAGTTTCTATATTGTTTTGATTTGTATTTTGTGTATTGTACTTTGCTCCAATTCTGACTGGATACGTTGACATATCAAGATATTCTGATGGAGCTTGTGTCTAGAATCGAGGTTAGTTATATTCTCTTCCTATGATAATTGGAAATGCATAGCTTCTATTCATATGCTTTTCAGTCTCTTTCTTTTTTAGATATTGACTTAGTTAGTTGATAGTTAGCACCGCGGATGATATACTTGAGGATACTTTGACCAATAAAAGATACTATAGTATAGACAACATACTACTGTCGATACCGCGACGTAAGCTGGACGTACTCACGTACTCGTACCGGTTATCCAGGAGCGGATCATGACACAAGCAAATGCTGCAATAGAAGGGTATGAGGGACATGGCCCCAGTACATACAACACCAGGGTGTGTTGCCATATACCTACAGAGATGGCAACATCATCAAGGGAGATGTCACTTGTGTGTTGTATGTCAAGAAGAAGAGGATTTCTATAATGGAGACGGACGTCCTCCTCCACCGGCGTCGGAGAAGACATGGCAGTCTGACCTCGGATGTGACTTGACAAACCCAACCTCCCCCTCCTTTATAGGACTCGGCTTCTTCCTACTCTCTACACCGCCTCACTAGCAGCAGTCGATGCAGAGACTCGGAACTAGGGCCGCCTCGGAAAGAGGGCCATGATCTCTACACCAAATCGCGTCTACCTATTTAAGGATGGTGATCCCCTTCGCTTTCCAACGTGACATATCTGGCCGACCCGTCCCTCTCAACGCCACCCCTTGGCCTTGTCGCCTAGCACCACGCTCCCCTGGATCCACTTACTCTCGCCCTACCGACATCAGTCGAGCACGATGACAAGGATATGTCATGGTGGTCCAACCATCATCCAATCTCTCGAGAACAGAGACCTTAGAAGCCATAAACTCCTAGGAGGTCAACGAATCTCAGTAAGAACCTTCGATTCGGCGTTTCTTACTTGGGAGGTTGTTTGGAGCTCGTTTCCCTGATGATAGGAGCTTCGTTTCTCCGGGGACGGAAGCTCGTTTCCTGGACGACATGATCGCTTCCCATAATATGACCATCATTTTAAAAGATGACATAAATTTTGTGAGAGAAATTGAAAAAATTTCAATACACATTTATCAACGTACCAAGAAACTAAAGATTTCTTACCTTGACGTCATAAAAAATTAACATGCGAAAGATCTCTCTGTAACTTTGAACTAAACTTTATAAATTCTAATAAATTTTAAGATATTTATAAGTTTTGATAACAATATTTAATAAACATTAAAAATTTATTAGCGCACGTTCCCATCACGCTCCCAAATTTAGAATCTTCTAAGTAGTCGCGCTTTTCCGCCTCCGCTCCCGCTTCTGGCTTCTAAGACAGAGACCATCGCTCCCATCGATAGGTCAGGAGGGACCACCTATTTATCGAGGGATGAAGGCCAGTCTTCGTCTCCGACTCACTCGCCAAGTAGGAGAAGGATTAGAGATCGAAACCCTAGCCGCCACAAGGTATATATATATATATATATATATATATATATATATATATATATATATATATATATATATATATATAGAGAGAGAGAGAGAGAGAGAGAGAGAGAGAGAGAGAGAGATCAAATTGCATCAGCAGGGCCAGGAAGAGCTTACAGCCATTTTATAGAGAAGTTGTTCACTTGAGTGAAACCCACATCTTTTAGGTCGCATGCACCAATCCTTGCCATCAGGCAAAGAGATACCTTTTCGTTCTAATAAATGCTCAATCTCAAAGTTCAGTGGAGGAGAAAGCACCACGAGACAAATGTCTTAAAAAAGAAGTCAATAAGATGGTCAATTGACAATTATGAGAGTAAATAAAAAAATTGTGCAATCTTATTTTTCATCTCTGGACACAACCACTGCAAACAAAATGAAAACTAATTGGGACAAAGAAAATGCCAGAAAAAGAATTAGTCCTTGTGAATTATTAGGTTGACACAATAAAACAAAGAGAGGAAGTATGTGTTCTTCATTGTTTGATTGGACATTTCAAAGGCCCAGTCTTGTATGTTTAAAAAGGAAACAGTAAAACAAAAAAGTTACCTTCGGAATGCGCATTGGATTTTTAGATGCGTAATCGCACAATTTGCTGATCATTCTATCATTTGGTTCTTCATCCTGCAGGCATGGCATACCCTTGATCATTTTTTTTTCAAAAAGTGAAGCAGCAATTATATTTATATTAAACAAGGGAGTAATAAATAAACCAAACAAACTCATATAACAATATTGCATTGTCAGGTATCCTTCCATCATACTAAAGTTTTAACTTGCATAATCCTGATATTTTGTTCATACAATATACAAAGTTGACATGCTTTGGAGTTCGGATACACCAACATAAACAGAGATCTAATCCAGGACACCAGTTTCTTATATGTTACATAGCCAGTCATATAAAGGCTGTAAAGTATGAGCTCCTTGCAGCCCATAGTGAACCAACAGATTTTGAAAACGTCTGTGTCAAATAAAGACTGTAGTCACAAGATTCACAATGTCAAAAATATTTTTAAGGAGAGATTAACTTTGAGAGAATTGGGGAGGGGGAGAGAACTTTGAAAAAAAACTAAAGAGAGACAATGCCAACAGAGTTGGTGAATCCAAAAAAAATTTGAAATTTGGATTCGCCAACTCAGTTAGCGAATCCTAAAAAATAATAATTTTTAACACCTAAATTTGTAACATAGTTATTAAAACATTCAGCAAGGTTTGAAGTGTGTATATCTAATCTAGGACAAGGAGCATAAGTTGTTATCAAGTGCGCAAAAACACAAATTTTATCCTCTACTCCAACAAACAATTTAAAAACTCTAATATTTACAGTTTTTATTTTTCCTAACCAAAACTCTGCATATGCGGCATTGTAACATCATGTAGGTTCATCTAACCATACATGATATTATCTTATTCCAGTTATTTGAGTTTTCAAATTTTGTTTAAAATGTTGAATACAAAAAAATACGGCGATTGTGTAAAAGTTACATGTAAACATCGGTTAATCCTTTTTTGTTTATCTGATATATATATGAAATTATATCTCATTCATTAAAAAAGCTTTCGATAGACGTTCTAAAATTATTTAAAACCTATGTCTAAGAATCAGTATTTTCACTTCCAGCAACATCATAAGTAATTGGACATAATCGGTAGTTATGATCGTGAGCGCAAACAATAAATAAGATACCTTGATATCTAGATGTAAGAAAAGTAGCATCAGTACTAATCATAGGTAAACAATCCCTTAAAATTTATTAATGCATTCCTTGAAATAAATAAAAATTCTTTGAAAGCTATAATTTTTTGTAGTTTTTATAAAATATTTGCTCCTGGAATTTGTTTTGATAATTATAAAAGCATACTCCTCAAGACTACTATATGCATCAACATAAGTATCATTTATTTCAACTAAAACAATCCTCGAGCTTTCCAAGCTTTGCAATATTTAATATGTATCCGCTTATCTCTATATGTATCCCTAACAACTTATGATAGACTATATGACTGATTATCTCTAACTGTGCCAATTATATTATTTTTAACCCATGTAGTAGTAGCAGCTAATAGATGTCATCATGTTGTAAGTCCACCTAGACAAGAATGACGACTATTTAATGTACGAATGACAAATGTTCCGCCTTCACCAATGATTTTAGCGTATACTCTCCAATTATAATTTGGTTCATCGCAAATATATATATATATATATATATATATATATATATATATATATATATAATTCTCCGAAAATTGTTCATACTAGCTGAACAAGTAAAATTATGTTCAATTGTTGTACCACTTATAAATTTTCTAAATTTAGAACGATTATCAAATGATTTTCTGACAAATAATTCGGAAGTAATAAGATTATTGATAATATCATCTAAATTTTCAATTAAATCATAACTATTTTCATCATCATCATATGTATCTAATATACGTTATTCTTCAGTAAATGGAATAACTTAGTGAGAAGAACTATGACCCATATTAACAGTTTGGTTATTAGAAGCACGTTGACTACTTATATTATGAATTCTTGGTGATTGTGGAGTAACATAAATATTTATATACGGTGGTTGTAAATTAACTTAAAGAACAAAATTTTATGCTTCTTCACCATCTAATAATAAACAAGTAGAAGCAAAATATGCCTTAATATAAATTTATATCGGATAAAAAAACGTTCGATAATAAGATTGCGTAAATTATTTACTGTAATATTCCGATAAGCTAAAAAAAGTTGGGTAAAAGCACCAACATAAGATAACCCATTTAGCGTAACTCCGAACAAACATAATATTCTTAGGCTTTGATCCATGGTGAATAGAGATTGTACAACTTCTGGAAAAAGAGCTTCTAAACAAAATATTGTAAAGCTTTTGAATGAGAGTGAGAGCTTCGAGAAGAGAAGAATAGAAGAGATAGGAAGAGTGGTGTGAAAGTTGCCTCCCCCTTCCCCTTCACCTTCCCCTTCCCCTTCAATTTATAGGAAGAGGATATAGTCGCTATCCAACGTTCGAAAATCAGACCGTTTAATTATTACAAATAAAAATATAGAAATTCATCAACAGAGTTAGTGAATTCACAAAAAATTAAAATTCACCAACCTAGTTGGCAAATTCCATGTTGAAAATTCGCCAACTGAGTTGGCGAATTCCAAAATTTTCTGAATTCACCAACTCTATTAGCAAATTTTCTCTCTTTAATTTTGTCAAAGTTCTCTTCCCTCCCTAATTCTCTCAAAGTTTATCTCTCCATAAAAATAATTGTTTTAGAAAAGTCCCTAATAATTAACGGAGATTAATCTAGACGAATAAATCAGCAAACTGTTTGTCAATTCGCAAATAATTATAAAATCCGCAAATAATTCACTTATTTGCAACTAAAACACAAATAATGAGCCTTCTTTATATAAACCCGTATGCTTAATAACATGTCTACTTATTGGGCCTGGGCTTTCCCCCCAATGATCGCAAATGAGGCAAGCCTTCAATTGTGTCTGTTGTTTACCTCTCATGTCTCATCTTATAGGCACTTCTATTCTTGCCACACTTCTGCCCATCAGATAGATGTAGGACTAAAGTTGGTATTCATTTTTCTGTTAGCCAGACTCACAAGCCACAGTCCTTATATTTGTATTTATTATCAAAGGTCCATCAACTGTTAAAGTATTTTTCTTAAGTCCCCCCTAAAGAAATATACCAAGTGGGTTGAACCCCTTTACAGAAAAAATAATGCAGATTTCAATACAAGTGATGGCGGGAATAATAGTCACTGTTCTAAAAGGCAGCCGCCTAGACCGCCAAGGCGGCGCCTAGGCGCTAGGCGGCTGGTGTCCGCCCGATGTCCACCTAGTCGCCCACCTAGTCCTCCCGACGCCCGACTATGCATGTTATGGGATTTTATGGACTTTTTATACAATTTTTATTGGGTTGTTTGAATTTATATTTTATATCTTTTGAACCGCCTACATCTTGGAGGCCGCCTAGGCAGGCTAGGCGCTAGGCGGCGGGTACCCGCTCGACTAGCGCCTAGCGCTTTTCACAACCTTGATAATAGTAATTAGAAAAGTGACTAGTAAATATTTTTCTACTTCTAAATGTAGTTTCTTAAATTACTTCCTAATAAAAATCTTATCTAAAAAAAATTTATATTCATATTCCTAAAGTTTTAAATATGATTATATTATATATGATTTTTTAGAGTCTTTCCTTTATCCGAGCTTTTATCGAATTTTTCGAATTATAATCGAATTCCCAACTTTTCTACCTCGTCGAATAATTCCCGAACATCAAACTTGTAACTATAATAAAGAGACATTCTTGCAACCAATGTCTAGGCAACCCAATAGTTGAGACCTTTAGTAATGGACGGGGAGGTCCTGTAATGCCCCTCTCCGCATGGTGCACTATGATGGCTAGTTGGCTCGAAGAAGTCCTGTTGGACTTGGATTTCATGCGGACGAATCATTCAGAGCTCTGAGATCATGCTTGGGAGTCCCTTTAGATAAATGTGAGTGGTGTTGGTTCTTCAATCATTTATCTTCACGCTTAACAAAATGATTTATTTTGTTTAAACTGTTGCTTAAGTTACCTAGCAAGAATTCACAAAAGATAATAAAAGATAAATAATATTAATTACATTCTATATATGAAAGATAATGAAAGAAATAATTCCATTCTATTTATGTGTATTGTAGTAGAATGATGGATTGAGTAATGGAAGATAAGTACCTATATTCTATTTATGTGTGTTGTTGTAGAATTGTGGTTTAAAATGTGTTATAGCAACTGTTGGGGCCATTAAGTCGCCATTTCTGGTAAGTCCCTGGACTGGACTGTAAGTATTATGAGATACGGCTCAAGGTGAAATGATAAGAACCGTGGCACACTTTATCAAGTCTTATACATGCATGGCATTCTTTTATAATTAAAGTTTTATATGCATGCATGGTCATCGACAACTTGTGCACAATGTTAGGTTCCTTGAAACGATACTTCGGGGCCATGGAACCGTTTTGACCTAGGAGGGACAAGATGGTGCTAACTGACTAGCATGTGAATAGACGGGACTTTCAGTGAGGCCCGCTACTTGCGCTATAAAGGACACCGTATTTCCATTAGTCAAGATGGCTTGTGGCCAGTGACATTCATATAGACATAATGTATGCTAATAATGTCTTATGCAGGCAGAGTAAGTATGGTTCATTTACATGGATGGCTGAACGACCAAGGGTAAGAATCACTGAATAGTGATACTATATATGCTCTATATTTGCTGTCGGACATGAGTAATATATATGCTTCACATTCCTGTCAGAAGTGAGAAACCTGCATGGTGTCTTTTATGGTCGGATATGAATAATTTACAATGTCTTACCTTTCCGTTGGATGTGATAACACATGCTTTACTGTCAATCTACATGTTTTACTGTCGGATATAAATCATTTACATGCTTTACCGTTGGATATGAATGGTTTACAAGCCTTATATTACTGCCACACCTGAATTGTTAATTGACCCTAAGGCAACAGAGCAAGATTATTATTAATAATATTCATATCACATGATTACTTAGTATTAATTTTGGTGAGTTTGGTCAGCCCTCTCACCAGTTCACGACAATGTACTGACCCAGTGGGCATCCTCAGGTACTCATGTGCGGGGAACAACTCGAATAGTTCATAGGCATCAGAGAATAATTCGGCGGCCAGAAGCGCTTCTGATAAAGACGTCGACTTCTGATATAAAGGACATAATATATGGAACAATGGAATTCTTTTGTACCAGTAAGTTGTAAGCCGAGTCAGCAAGTCTATATAAGCCAATAATGACATGTTTCAATCGACTATTAAGAGCCTTTGTACTCTGTTGTAAATCTTGTATTCCACTACAAATATCAATAAACGAGAGATTCTTTTCTTATGTTTCGTTGTGATTCCTATTAGTCTGCTTAGTTCCATTGCAATGTTAATATTTTCTGAGATATTCATTTAATTATCTATCTTCTTGCCTTGTACAAGTGAAACCTAGACTTGTACAACATCATGCCCAATGGCAACTTTTCGATTTTACGGAATCGGGACGTGATAGGTCCTAGGTTCAAAATGCAAGGGGACCAGTAAGTGACAGGCCCTTATTATCAAACATACTCAGGTTAAATAAAGATCAAACCAGATGGTGGTCGGTTCAACTAACATGAAAGTGATTAGTTTAATAAATTAGAATATTGTCTATGACTGAAAAGAAGAACTGAAGAAGCCAGTAGCAAGCAGAGAGCATCGCTGATAACATAAAAAAGAACAAGCATATGAAACAGCATCATGAATTAGGGAGGATATATATATATATATATATATATATATATATATATATATAGTGACCTTCGCAAATGTAAAATAGTAAAGAACCATAAGGTCACTGTATCGAACCAGCAATACAAGTGATAGTATCAAAACAAAAAGTAAAGACGGAGAGATCATAATCATAATAGTCATGTAAACCAAGACCCTGCAATTATAAACAAAAGCAGACATATGCAACTACCAAAAACAGGCATATGCAACTGACTGTTTACGTTTTATGGCACGGCCCTTTCATGCTCATAGCTACCTAGCTAGGAGCCCTAGGAATCTGGCACAAACATGGAGGGTTGGCATCAGATTGACAGTCGTACATAAACTTATGTCAATTCTTTTATGGAGCATTCATATGCTCCATAGCCGACCACATTTTCATGGGAGAAGGTTTGAATGATGTTGGTGAAGATTAGAAGTGTTCCCATGTTTCTTGACAGATAGGAAGAATCAGATTATGCTTGGGGCGATTTATTTCAAACATATAACAGAAATACAAAAGAATATCAAGAGTTGCACCTGAATATCCGGCTAGGGAGGAGAGAAGACTCTTACTCCTCAAGGGGAGTAAGAATTATTGGATTGGAATTGTGATGCCCTAAATCTTATGAGTAGTGTGTCGGTTACTTGGTAAATGAGGATCCAGAACATGCTAAGTGTCTAAACTCTAGCAGGACTAATATATACTAGTTTGATTTTAAAAGAGAGTCAAGAGACTATCTTCCAGCTTTAAATGAAGTTCTCCTTTCACACGTGTTTCCTTTGCTATGTCATGAAAAAATACAGCAGTAAGAAATGATCTTCTGACCAACAAAGGCTAATAGTAAAATTCAAATGAAGTTCTCCCTTCACATTCATGTTTCATTCGCTATGGCCTGTCAAAATACAGAAGTAGGGGATGACATCTGACAACAAAGGCTAATATTAAGGGCTCTAATGGAAGAATTGGCTTAAAATCATTTTATGAAATTGGCATGTCAGAACCAAACATAGATGGCCAGGTATATACATAAGTAGGGGATGTCCTCTGACCAACAAAGGCTAATATTAAAGGCTCTAACGGAAGAATTGGCTTAAAGTCATTTCATGAAATTGGCATGCCAGAACCAAATATAGATGGCCAGGTATATTGGGAGTAATTTTTGATACCATGCTGGCCATCATCTAAGGCTTTCCTGAAACATGGGTTTGTCTGAAGCACAACTGTAAAGAAAAATTCTGAAGCACAACTGTATAGAAAAAGTACCAACTCTTGCAACTTCTTAAGTTTGAACCTCCGCCTCGATACCAAATTCCTGGTTGAGAAAACTATACAGGATAAGCCCGCAAAACTAGTGGTAACCTTAGTTTAGATAATAAGAATTAGCACATAGAATCACCATCAACTCTGAGCACTATATAAGGTGAAAACCAAACAACTGTTTCTGTAAAAACTACCAAACTTACCACTTAGTGGATGGTCCAGTGGGAGTGGGTTCGAATCCTAACCCAGCAAAAATTTAATTAAATGTGAAGCGGTCTTGGTGTTAGTAGCCCATGACACGGACGGTCATTAATGACTAGCCTTATCTCCAAAGATCAAAGAAACTACTGGACTTGTTGTAGTATATATAACCAGTTTTGCCCTCGGGTGTATTGCAACAAACAAGTATATACATTGCAAACACGTGATCGCTAGTGCGATATACAAAATTTGCAACCAAAATCAGCAACATAGAATCCAAGAGAACAATGTTGAAGATTATTAACTGAACTATAGCAACTGCTTCAATTCATAAATTATTTGATATGAGAAGTTTGTAACCTGTGACCGAGGGAATATGTCGGATAAGATCTTCTTGTAGCGTTTTATAGGCTGCCTTGACCTGGTCTGGAGCGAAGGGCAGAAGAAACAAAGGCTCTCGCAAACTGGCAGAACGTTCCGTGACATCACACCCATCATCTATAACAAACACAATATAGATATATCACAAACCCTAATTCCTAAAAATTCACTCAAAATAGATAAATAAACAAATAATATCTAGCGATTATAAAAAACAATTCCAGTATATGATGACAAAAATCTCAAAATATTAAAGGAATTTGAGAACAATCACAAAGAGGTCCCGATCCAAATAGGATGCACGGACGCTCCAAAAAAATGTTGTGTCCGTGTCGGACACATATCAGACACTCTACACGCCAAAACCAGCACTGTGTCCATACATTCAATCACTTCTAGAGATTCACAGAAAACCGCAACAGTAATGACCATATAATTTGCTAAATCGAACGAAAATTGGGATTCAAGCTACGATGATGACCGAATGTTCGTTTAATTACCTTGAAAATATTCGATCAGAGGAAGAAAGCTCCTGTCCAACTAAGAAACATGAACGCTCCAAAAAGTTGGTGGTGTCCGTGTCTGACACGTATCTGACAGACACTCCTATGGGCCATAATCAGCACTGTGTCAGTGTCTTCGTGTAAATTCCACCATTTCAAGAGATTCACAAAAAGTGACGATGATAATGACCATATATTTCGCTAGACCGAAAGGAATTCATGCGTGACAGAACAAATTTTTTTGGATTAGACCGATCCATGAACGAATGCTTGTTTAATTACCTCGAAAATATTGGATCAGAGAAAGAAAGCTCCGGTCTAACTAGGAACCACGAACACCGCAAAAAACTTGTGCGGTGTCTGTGTCGGACACGTATCAGACACCGACGGACACTCCTACAGGCCAAAATCAGCGCCGCGTCCGTGACTTCGTGTCCGTACACTCCGCCATGGGAACAGAAAGAAAATTGGGATTCGATCGATCGATGGACGAGGGAATGTCCGTTTAATTTCCCCGAAAATATTTCGATCAGAGAAAGAAGCTCCAATCCATCAAACACTCCGTAATTTTGGCGCCGTGCCCGTGTATCGGACACCGAAAGACAATTCTACTGGCCGAAATCAGCGCCGTGTCCGTGTCTTCGTGTCCGCAAGTATCACCATTTCGATCGGAACAGAAAGAAAGTCGAGACTCGGTCGATCGATCGGTGAGAGAATGTTCGTTTGATTACCTCGAATAACTTAAAATTGAACCGGAGAAAGAGGCGGGAGGCTCTTTCTCGCTCCTCCCCCTCCTCTTCTTCTTCGTTCTTCTCGTTGTTGGTGTCGTCTACTTCTTCTTCTTCTTCTTCTTCTCCTCCTCTCTCTCCTCTCTCTGCTCTCCTGGAAATGCCAGCGATTCTCGCGGAGAGAAAGTAGAGATGTAATAGGAAATAACTAGGCCGGCTTTAATAGGAAAAGAATTAAAACGCAAATTCTATAGGCCTTACACAGTTGAGTTAGTACAGTTCAATTTTTTTTACAAGTTTGCAACTAATTTTTTTTTACTTGAGAGCAGTCCAACTTCTCACTTCTATTTTTCAGTCTAAATTTTTTTCAGTATAAATAATTAGGACTGTCAAAAATGTTGACAGTCATTCCAATTGTAATCACTGTCAACATTGTGACAGTCCTAAATAATTATGACTATCAATACGAAGGACTGTCAATTTTGTTTACAGTCCTAAGAATGAGGCATAGAAGAAGAAGAAGAAGCGGCAACAGCAGCAGTGGGGACGGAGACGATCGGGGGCGGCGGGGGGCGGCGGCGAGCGCCCGGGGTCGGCGCTAGGCGTAGGCCCACGCGCGCGCGAGGGCGGCGCACGGCGCACGCGCACGAGGGGCTGCGTGCGAGGGGGGGTATGCGCTCGCAGGGGGTTGCGTGCTCACGCGCACGCGGGGGGCTGCGCGCGGCGGAGGCAGCAAAGGCCCCCTCCTCCTCCGCCGCCGCCTCCTCCTCCTCCTCCGGCGGGTTAGGGTTAGGATTTGGGGGTTTGGGAATTTGAAGAGAGAGTAAAAATTTAGAATAAAGGATTTTGGGAAGATTTGGGGGGTTGGGTTGTCCTGAGTAAGTTTTGGGCTGTCCTAAGTAAAAGTTAAAAAAATCTGAACTATCCTGAAGTAATGGGTTGTCCTAAGCAAACTATGGAGTGCCTATAAAATTTGCCAATTAAAATAGATCATACAACATACATTCATACACTCGGTTCGACAATTCAAGAACAGACACATAGAGGACACGTGGATGTTTAGGAAGGATTGCTAGAGCAAACTATGGAGTGCCTAAAAAATTTGCCAATTAAAATAGATCATACAACATACATTCATACACTCGGTTCGACAATTCAAGAACAGACACATAGAGGACACGTGGATGTTTAAGAAGGATTGCTAGAGCTAGTAGGAATATTTTAGCAAATTTTCCCATACAAATGTTAAAACTAGCATATACATTAAAGCCGTTAATGTATATGCTTCCTTGGACAATCATTCATTTTATCACAAATTCAAAGTTGCTTCCGTGATCGAACGACTCTTGACTCTACTCGATGCTACACTGGATGTTCTATACCATAAGTCTATATAAGCTTAAACTGTTGTGTGTGTTTGCTACATGTATAGTTTCTATCGATCGTAATATCGAGTAACACCGTGCAACGTTGTTGTATAGCGTGCGGCAAGTCAATTCGAGTGATGTTTGTTGCATAATGTGTAACAAGTCGATCTCTCGAATGATATCATATATATGGGAACATCGAAACGATAACAAATGGGTTGAACGGTTTGAGTAATAGTTTGAAATCGGAAAAAAAATGTTACACGAGATGCAACGGACGAGATTAACAAAAATAAAAAATGGCGGTGTATGTTGGCTGAGTTTCATGTCGGACTTTGATTAAGTGAACGTCGAGTTCGTGGTCGGTAGGATCACCACGGGATGGAAAGTTCGGAGTAGATGTCGAATCAGTGCAGAGCGAGGTATGGTGTTGTAACTACCACTTTCCACCATAGGGATATTTTGGTAAATTTATATGTTGTTAATTTTTTTATATTATTTTATATTAGTGATTGCCTATAATTATATTAGTGTTAGTTAGTGGCTAGCCAATTAGAATTTGCAAGTGTTAGTTAGTGATAATTATTGTTAGTCATGACTTTAGTAATTAGAATTAATTAAGTTCAGTTATCATGAAGAGAATATTCCTCTTATTTGTAGAGATTTCTTCCTTTAGTTAATTAGATTTTATTCATGAAAAATGGAGAGGGACAAATTTAATTTTTTGGCATGACCAAACCTTACTATAAGAGATAAGTTCAATTTAGGGCTCAGCCATTCATTTTATTTCACTCATTAGCCTCATTTTTTTCAAAGCTTCTTCTTTCTCAAGCAAACCCAATTTTCTACCAATTCTACTCAATTCACTTTCAATTTCACTAATTCTCACAATCATGAAGGCCTAGAGCATTGGAGAGCACAATGAGATCCATAGAAGATGAGCCTATTAGAAGATCGTGTCCGACTCATCCCTTCCGTGTCCAAATTCAAAATTTTTCAAAGAGGCTACCAAAATACTAGATAATTTTCTCAATTTTATCAAATTCATGATTAGGAACACCCCTTGGTCATGTAGAAACCTTTTCATGGTTAGATTTAACTTTTCAATGATAGATTTAGGCACTAGAATCCCTCAATTTGGTAGATCTAAGTTGGTGTCATGATTTTGGACTCAATTTGAAAAAAACCCCAATTGCGTCCATTGAGTGTATATATTTTGTCCTATTGATGACTAGTGATGTTTATTTGATGGTGTGAATATATTCTTGTGTCTAAAATTGGACACATAGAGTCCGTATCATGATACACCATGATACGTATAGGTAAAATTGGTAAATTGGATGAATACATGTGTTCTTTTGTCCAAAATAACACAAATTCGTCATAGTATTCATTCTTATTTTTAGCAGCCATAACAACTTAGAAATGTCATAACTCCTAACTCAGGACTCCGATTAATCTTCTATCTTTTTAAAAGAACCGTATCGAAGTTAGCTTTCCAAATATATAAATTAATAGGCCAAATTTATTCTGAAACAATTTTGTAAAACTGTTTGAGTGTCAGGTGTCCGAAAGACGAACGTGTTTTGATATTTTTGCGATTTTGGGAGCTTCTGGACACGAAAATATGATCCGTTTAAAGTTTTGGAAAGCTAATATGAAGGGATACTACATATCTTAAACCTAGAATTTATTGAATAGGTCTAATAGATGAAGTATTGGTTACAAGTAGAGAACTGACTATACGACATAGACATTTTGTGTATCCTATCAGACTAGGTAGTATGGATATCAAGTGAGTGTAGGTATTATAGGTTGCCAAGCATATATATATATATATATATATATATATATATATATATATATATATATATATATATATATATATATATATATATATATATATAAGTGTTAGGTAATAGGTGTTAGTTAGTGTGCGTGTTAGTGTTGATACAAGTGGTTATCAAGTGAGCCAAGTATATGTAAGTTATGTGTCAAGGTATTAGAGTTTGGGGCAAGGTACTAGTGTGATACTTGGGTACCATGAGGATATTGGTATTATGACATTCAAGTATCATGAGTGAGGGTAAGTGAGTATTGGGGCTTAAGTAAGGTATCATATTTGGTATCAAGTATTAGTATTAGAGTTAGTTGGGTAAGTATCTTGGAGGATAAGGTATTGGTCAAGATACTAAGATATTGGATATTAGAACTAGATAATGGGTAATATTAAGATATCAAGTGCCAAGAGTAGGGTGAGTATCTTGGATGTAAGGTAAGTGTAGATTATGGTCATGGGTTAGAATCTTGGGGGTTGGTATCATATGATATCTAATGTGGTACCATGATACTATGTACAAACAAGTGGGATATGTGTGAGGTAAATTAGAGTGTGGTATTCTATGATATATCAAGGTATTTAGAATACCAATATACCAAAATATTAGAACTAGTATGAGGTAATACTAGGATACTAAGGTAAGGTTATGCTATTAGGTATTGTATTAAGATACCATGGTAATGTTAGTGTCTAGCTTGGGTAATGGGTTAGGTACCAAGGTATGAGTTAAGGTATTTGATATTGGTCAAGGTAATGGTATTAGCTAAGGTATTAGTCTAGAAACTAGGATATTAGGTAATATGTTAAGGTATTGGTTAAGGTAATAAGGTAATACTAAGGTAATAGCTAGGTAATGAGGTAATACTAAGGTATTGACTAGGTATTAAGTGTTAGACTAAGTTATTGTATATATTAGTATATCTATGTAGTATATATGATATTATTTTATCATAGTTAACTCGTATGACTTTAAAACCTAGTTTAGCCAATGTATTGACCCTAGAACTAAGGGATTGACTAATAGTTAAGGTATTTGAGATACGGGCTAAGGTATTAGGTAAATGTGTGATATTGGGTAAGGTAAATATCTATAGGCCAAGGTATTGTTAGAAATTATAGGTAGACGTATATATTAAGGTAATATATGGTAGTAACTTATTAGTATAGCCTAGAAACCTAGTATTGGCCTAGTATTAACTAGTATTGACTAGTTTGATCTAGTTAGCGCCTAAAAACCAAATAATGACTTGTTATGACCTAGTATAACTTTATAAACCTTGTAAATAGGTAAAATCAACCTAGAAACTAGAAAATGACCTAGTTTGACTGTGTTGACCCAGATTTGACGTAATTTGACTATTGTGACATAGTTTTGGCCTAGAAATTTAGTTTTGAGTTAATTAAATTTATTGTTGACTTCAAAATACTATTTGACCTTGATATATCCTATATAGGTCACTTAGACTCCAATTCAGAAACTATTTAATATTCATTATCCAGGACCTCAGACGAGTACATTCTCTGACAGTTTTTTATTTATGATATCTTATATATTTCTTGTATCTAGTGTAGATATCCTTGATTTTTTGACACATGGTTACACAGATTGGTATTTCCAGATTCCGTCATGAGATGTTATTCCTTGTGTATCTTGGTATATCTTGTGCAAGCCTTGTGACTCTTGTGCATGCCTTATGATTCTTGTACATATATAGACGCTGATTCATGAGAAGATTAGCTCACTTCTCATAGAATTCCGTGTCTTAGCGTGTCATGGTTGGATCCACTATACCAATCGGGGGCAAAGAGTGTTAGTGTAGATATGTGATCATACCCCTCCTTATGCATGTCCTTGTGAGTGTTGATCATACACCACACGTATGATTAACCAGGCCCTAATCCTTGTGCAAGTTTTTAAGTCGATCACATGTTGAAGCTAGTAGTCACTCACTTAGCTAGTTGTATTTCTTGTCTCTTGTATATGATACTCATTACTCTTATATTTATTTACAGCATTCAATATCTTGTATATTTCTTGCTCTTTCTATTTTTCTTGTATTTTTCTCTATTTACTGTTACATAGTCTTTATCATTTATTGGAACTGCTGTTAGAGGTATGCTTCACTCCAATTATGATTGGATAATATTTTTCAGTGATTGTTGTGCTCTACATTCTGAAATTTCAGATTGATGCTATAGACAAGACTGCTATTACACTGTGGACCTTGAGGTGACAATTGTAGAGATCTAGGCTAATGCTTTTTATTTCATATTATGTCTAGTTTTTTTTCCTTTGATTTATCTTTCTTATTTATTCTGCCTTTAGATTATGGTGATTGAGTATATGATAGAACTAGTTGTATTAGTTAGATTGATAGCTAGATATTGATAACCTAGACAATGTTCTACCATCGATGCTGCGGTATAGGCTGGACGTACCCACGTACTCGTGCCCGATCATGCGAGTGTGGGTTGTGACACATTTTTATGGGGGGGCCATACAAGTCAGGCTATGCAACTAGTGCGATATCGTGGTAGTGCAATGACTTAATTATACTACTGCGAGCCTGCGATAGGATATATGATGGAAGAATACTCAATCATAAATTATGATTCCCTGAGAGATTTTTGGGACGACTGTAACTACCATATTTCTAGAATTGGAATAATTTTGTTATTTTGTATAATTATAAATAATGTGTTATAAAATTTTGTCATTTATTTAATATAATGCATGTTATATATATATATATATGTGTATGTATGTGTGTGTGTGTGTGTGTGTGTGTGTGTGTGACTAATATTAATATTGGTTGGTAGATTGGACTATTTGATTAGATATGACCCTAGTGTACCTAACCAACTTGACATAACAACTTAACCCATTTATTAGACTAGTCACTTTGGACCCTATTTAGTTAACCAATCTCATTAGATTAGTGTTTAGACTTAACCTCCTTTAGAAAGAGAAGCTTTCTAACTAATCTATTCTTCATGACAACCTACTAGGGGTATTATAGTCAAATCACATTATTTGGAGGAGATGCCTAAGGTGGCCGGCCCTAATATTGGGGAAAGTCTCTCTCTATCTCTCTCTCTCTCTCCTCCCCCTCCATTCATTCATCTCATTTTAATCCCTATCTAGTATTCTTCCCCAATTTGATCCATTCCTCCACCAATTTTTTCATAAATCTCTCTCAAATTAACTCATCCTCACCATCTAAGGAGCCTAGAAGCTTGGGATGGCAAGAGAACTTGGAGAAGAAGGAGTTTGGCTAGAAGCTTGTGTCTTATTGTGTCCATCTTGACTTTGCATTGGGAATTCATCTTCCAATAGGTATAGATCTGAATTTTCTTTCATTTTTAGCTTCCAAATCATGCATTGGACTCTTAGGAACACCCCAAAGGCATAGGGCTACATATAGAAAGAAGTTCTAGGTAAATTGGTTGTGTATTAAGACTTTTATATAGGTTTTTTTTTGTATTTTGGGGGAGTTACAAGATTGACTCATCAAGTGTGTGTCATACGACTATTTTAGGCTAATTAGACTTAGATCGGGGTTGTGAAACTAGCTACGTATCCACAATTGGATGTGATTAGGTTGTATCGCGATATGATGCGATATCCTGTGATACAGGGCTCCAAATTGGGGATTTCGTGCTTTTGAGTTCTAATTTTTTTGTAGCAAGTTCTAATAGATATATATAATTATATTTGACATGTGTATTTAGTTATAATTGAGTATTGTGAGTTTTGAAACCTTAGCTGGTGGTGTATCATTAGTTGTTTACCAAATATTTGATATTTTGACACTTGTATTGGGTATATTTGAATGTGTGGATTATTTACTATAGGTAGTTGTGATAGATGGTACTATGTATGGATATAGATATGTTAGTGAATGCATTATACTATATGTTACTATGTGGGCTAGTTATATAGTGTTTGAGTCATTGACAGTGGGTGATGTGAGTAGTGGACTGTGTGTGAAGTGTGTAATGTATGCAGTTTGTGTTCAGAATATGATGTGTGTGTAACTGACTGTAAGGTGAGTCAGTGGATTATAGTGTCTGTGTGTGTGTATCTATTTGAGTGTTAGTTTAGATACATATTAGTGAGTGTTTGGGTTATGGCATTGTAGTCAGTAGAGGTATCAGTAGCAGGTGCCAGGGAGGATTCATTATGAGATAATAGGGAGAGTCCTGCGAGCAGTCATCAAGAGTAGGTCTGCAGTTAAATCTTCACAGTGGATAAGAATGGGGTTATAGTGTCAGTGAGAAATTTAGGTGTGGAGTTATTAATTAGGAAATAGACTTTTATTCCATATTTTAGTATGATAAGTTTGGTGTACCAGTGAGTATTGATGTGCTTCAGGTTTGATAAGTTTTAGACCTAGAGAATTATTTGTACTGGCCTGATGCACAATACTCGGGTATGAACTGATATCAGAAGTTTGGGGGAGAGGGTGAACTGATGCACATATGCATCAGGTCAGAGAGGTGTGAGAGCAGTGGCAACTGCTCTTAAATTGCAGCAGTTCTCAGACATTCTAGATCAGTGGTTAGTTGAGTTAGTATTAGTGTATGTATGTTAGTAGTGCATGTAAGTTAGTATATAACAGTAGTGCATGTCAGTTAGTATATAACTGATACTAGTTTAGCTAGCTATTAATGTTACATTAGTTAAGTTAGAAGTTAATGCATATAGCAATAGCATTTAGTTGAGGGTTCACTGATATTAGATGTATGATACACCAAGATATGGGGATTAGTAGTATGTGCACATTAAGATAACAATTGAGGGTGGACTGACTTGTACAGCATGTTGAGAGACAAATTACAACTGTCCTAATATAGCAGTGATGAACCTAGAGCATGTCTTGTTAGTACAGTCATGTAAAGCCAACATGGAGTGATTAGTGCCAGGTTTAGGAGGGCGTGTTTCAGATTTGCAGTTTTGAGAGGACTGTAAAGATGAGGTCTGTAGTGCCCCGCTCCACGTCGGCACTATCTACAAGAGATATTGTAAACCCCCAGATTTTGTAAGAATTTTAAATCTTGGATTTTCCCCAATTTTCTGGAATTTTCTGGAAATTTTCTGTAATTAAAATCAAGGTTTTTAATTAATAAATAATTTTTAATTGTTAATAAATAATATTAAAATATCATAAAAATAATATTTTTGGGTGTAAAATGAAAAACTGGACTTAGGGTAATTTTTCTGGAATTTATTGGACCTCAGACCTATTTTTAAATGCCTAAAAACTATTTATTTATTTAATTAATTATTTATTATTAATTATTATTATTATTATTATTATTATTATTATTATTATTATTATTATCCTAATAATAAATCCGGCCCGGCCCAGCCCATTGGGCCGAGCCCAGCCCGCTAATGCTAGCGGGTCGGGTCGGATCCACCCGCCGCCCGACCCGACCCGAACCCGCCTGAACCACTCGTCCCCGACCCCGAGTCTCCCGCCGCCTCCGCCGCGCCGTTGCCGCTCCGCCCGGCGCGCCCCCGCCCCGCGCTGACCGCCGCCTCCCTCGACCCCACGTTTCCCCCTCTCTCCTATAAACCCCCCGAGCCCCGGTCGCCCCTCGACTCCCTCGCCCCGACCCTCCTCGACGTCGACGACCTCACCCCGCCTCCGGCAGCAGCGGAGGCCAGCAGCAGCCAGCAGCTCCGGCCGCCGCCGTCGGCTCCGCCGCCACCAGCCACCGCCCCAGGTCCCCCGGCGCACCGCCCTCGACCGCCTCCACTCCCTCCGGCCAGCCCCGAGCCGCCGCCTCCGGCCGACAGCCCCCAAACCCTAACCCAATTTCCCAATTTTCGTGTCGGCGTGTCGGACACGACACGGACACGAGAAAAACCCGGTTTCTGAGCCCCGTTCAGGTACTCATAACTTTCACCTCGTAGCTCCGTTTTCAATTCCGCAAATTGCGTTGTGAAGCCTGTATGACCCTCTCGGTGTCCAGACAAACTGTTCGGGGCATCGCGTCCTGTGGTGATCGCACACCGCGATCCAAAAACAGAAAAAACTAGAACCTGTTTCACCCCGGAACTGAGTCCGTCCCGCCAAACGGGACGACTTGGTCGTGTGCGGTCTTCACAGATACGTACGCATCGTCGATACGGACGTGTGAGTTTTCGTGGAAGCTGATTCGGGTGTGCGTGCACACCGGAATCAACGCGTATCCGCGGACATCGCCCCGTATCCGCCTTTTCTGCAATTCATCCTAACTTCGTGCACACACGTCGGATCGAGACGAAACTTGCGCCATCGGACTCGTAGAGATACGCTGGTCCTGTGGGTCAAGTTTGGTTCGATTCTGAGAACGTTGACGAAATCGCGTGTCGTGGGCCCCACAGGCCCCGCTCGACGGGCGATTTTGTGTTCGGCTCATCGGAATCCAAATCTGAAAGTTCCGTTGGGTTCGTATCAGCGTTCCTGACCTGTTGACACTAAGTTTGGTGAATTTGGAGACCTTTGACCCGGACACATTTTTCGGTGCAAAGCGGGCCCACCGGCGGACCCCGTTTTGACCCGAAACTGTCGTTTTTGCCCTTGTCTCCAAATTGGACCCAAGGACAGGCATTTCTAGCTATTTGACATCTTTTGAGCATGATGGTAATGTCTATTTCAGCTTTTGGACTCATCTCTGGACTATTTCCCCGAGGACAATTAATTGGATCCAAACAACAGGCAAGTACCTGCACTTCAAGTTTATTCTTTATACTGTGAAAATTAATTCCTTGCTCTACTAGTACCATTGGATGTTTACACGTAGTGTTAGAATCTGGATTTTATGTCTTGAATACTGGATTTCATGTCTTGTTTTCGTGTCGGGTGGAAGAATACTGAAAGGCATGTAATTTACCCTGACCCTTGCCATGATTAATAGCTGTTGGTACACGACTGTCCATCAGCCGGATCTCGATTATTCCTGTTTAATAGCCGTCTATGACGGCCGGTTTAACCCTATAAACCCCTACATGCCAACTAGGTATTCTAAATACACAAGTTCACACACATAGTTTCTTGTCTTGTTACAGTTCCTATTGCCTGGTTGTAATTCATTTTCCTGTCACCTTGTTCCTGTTTTACTCATGTCCCTGTCTTACAGCAATTAACTCTTAGTTATTGTTACTATTTATTTATACATATTCTCAACATAATACCTGTCAGTTCTTTTTAATTGTCATGAATATTTAGTTTAATCTTGTTGTGCATTGTGTACTTTGCTCCTTTCCTGACTGGATCCGTTGTTTTAGGTGATGATGAGGACTTTGCCCCTACCTATTATGGCCCCTATGAGTTAGCAGGTTACACTTTGAGGAGCCGGTTCCCACTCCGGAGACTACCTTTGAGGAGGAGTAGCCAGTTAGTTATTATTTTATTTCCTTTCAGCACATACTCGGGTTTGTCCCCGATTTATCTTCTGGCTTGTATTAACTGTGGTTTGGTTGTCACAGATTAAATATTATGAAATCTTAGCATTCCTTTTTCCTGTGATTATTCTTACATGTTCATTATTGTGGATGAGATAGATACTTATTGACCCCAGAAATGACCTAGACAGCGTACTACCGCCGACACTGCGGCGTAGGCTGGACGTGCCCACGTACTCGTGCCCAAATATCCGGGTGCGGTTCGTGACACGTTTTTGTGGTGGCCCATGCAGGTCCAACGACTAAATTGTTCGGTTTCAACTCAGGGACCGAACAGGCCTGCAATAAAGCCAGGATAAGTTTATAGGATCTCATCCACTTGCTTGAATCGTTTTTGATATCTGTATCGTATTCGAACTAATATGAACTTGCATCTTGCCTTGATTCCTGTGCGCCTCTTATTGGTTATTTTGGATACAGGGAGATGGACCCACAAGCCAGCAACGAGACTCATGCAGAAACACCACAAACCGTTGTGGTTACCCAAGGAAACGATGTGATACCAGTCGGTGAAGGCCAATCATCACAAGGCAGTCAAGCAAGTCAGCCTGCCTCAATAATCCGTCAAGATGGCGTTCCACCCTCGACGCAGCCTATTCCACCGATGCCTTCCTTCCCACCGGGACCGCCTATGGACGAACAGCAGATGTTCCGCATGTTCTACATAATGATGCAAGCCTATCAGAAGGTTCAACAAGAAACTCAGCAAAACCAAACGGAAAACTTCATCGACAGAATTAGCTCAGAGTCACGGAAGCCAAGCAGTTCAAATGCAATTACCTTCGACGAAGACGTTCTTACTGCAGCACGACCTGTGGAGTGTACCACAAGGATCGAGTCCAGCCAGAAGCGGCCGTATACGTCAGCACCAGACCAAGCACAACAGGAAAGAGCTGCAAAGCGACCACAGATGAATCCAACTCAAAGACAGAACCAACAAGCTCCTATTTATGGCTTTTGTAGAAAATAAGGTCACATTTGGCGGAATTGTAGAAAGAGGCTAGATGCATGTCTATATTGTGGATCAGTAGCACATCAAGTGAAGGACTGTCCTGCTGCCCAAGGACGCACAGCTACACAAAAGATTCCAGTTCAGGCCAGGCCCCAGCAGCGCAGCGGAGGGCACTACCTCAAGGACACGGACCAGCTTCCGCGATGACCGTGGAGAACGCGCAGACTCTTGGAGTAGCCAATGCGCGTAAGTGATTGTAGCTGCCGTTCTAGTTTAGCTCGTGCCTATTGGTTCGTGACCCCAGCCCCAACCTAGTAATTTTGAACTTGCTAATAACCTGGTATGCTTTTATATCTGATAACTGTAGAGTTGTAGAATCTTTTGTTATTGTGCTTATTGTAGGTTGTTTTGCGAACTTAAATAATTTGTACCTCCTTTCACCATCATCTAGCGCACTTAATTTTGCTGTACTTTATTTATGCTGCTATTCTATAGCCTAGTTTTGCAAGCTTACTCTTTATCAGGCTTGTTCATGACATATGTATTATTGGACGCGTACACTAATACAAGTGTCTATTCAGAATCAGTGTATTACTGTCTGATCAACCTTAGTATATTTTGATTCGCACTTCGCAAACGACTACTTTACGTGGATTGAGATACGTAGTGATTAGTAGACAAATATACATGACCTAGACATGTCTAAAGCATATCACGTAGGTTACATAACTGTATTAATACGAGCATGTGAATAGGAATTACCGAGATATGATTCAATCCACAATCGCTTGACAATTCCCACCTGAATTCTTTAAAACGCCTTGACCCCGATATTTCTTTTCTATCACCCCACCCTTGAACTCTTTATTATTGATCTTCGCCTTCCCTTATTTCGGAAAGACGAAATCTCGTGCTGGTATAAGTTAGTACATAGATAGTACTAGATATGCCACATAGGCCGATCACATACTTGAGGATTAACTTTCGTAATTGAGGACATATCATGATCGGCGTTGAAATTCGAGGATTGAATGACATAGGAATATTTTTCTTAAGGTATATAGTCTTTTGTGATGAATGGGTAAACTCTAAGTTGGGTAGCAATGCATTTGTCAACTCGAGAGGAATGTCTTTTGGATTGTGACCGAGTAAGGTTAGATTGGAAGAAGCAAGCCATTTCTAATTCTGAAAATTTATAGGGGTGACTAAGATGATTAATGAATTGATATCGAGGACCCAATAGTTGTATCTTAGGTACATGATAATGCAAGTAAAATCATCAATTTAAATTTAGAGGATAGAATTATAGAATTTCAGACTTGAACATTGGTGGACTACATTTAAATTATTTTTGACAATTTGGTGATTGATTTAAGGATTAAAATTTGAGGGTTGGACTACCTAGTTAGAATATTGAGGATGTGAATGGAATTTAAAAGATTGGAGCATACAAATGGGAATACTGTTGGACTCGAATCACTTCTAGAGGAATTATGATAGTTAGAATAGTGAGGCAAGGTCATAAGTATGTGCAATCCTTGAAGATGTTATAAGGGCTTACTCTAAAATTTTTGCCTGTGGGTAATTTGAGAAAGTAAGAAGTGATAACTCTAGGTTGAATCTTGATTGGAACAATAGACATCTTAACCACGAAATGATTGCAGTGGATGTGATCGGGATTCTAATTATCGTAAGGAAATTGCGATTGATGTACATGAATGATTAACAGATTATGGCTAATTTTTAAATTTTGAGGACGAAATTTTTATAAGTTGGGTAGATTGTAAACCCCCA
Source organism: Iris macrosiphon (assembly GCA_036927795.1). Taxonomy (NCBI): domain Eukaryota; kingdom Viridiplantae; phylum Streptophyta; class Magnoliopsida; order Asparagales; family Iridaceae; genus Iris; species Iris macrosiphon. The sequence goes on from JAYESA010000006.1 coordinate 228,064,564, forward strand.
GATTTTGTAAGAATTTTAAATCTTAGATTTTCCCCAATTTTCTGGAATTTTCTGGGAATTTTTTGTAATTAAAATCAAGGTTTTTAATTAATAAATAATTTTTAATTGTTAATAAATAATATTAAAATATCATAAAAATAATAGTTTTGGGTGTAAAATGAAAAACTGGACTTAGGATAATTTTTCTGGAATTTATTGGACCTCAGACCTATTTTTAAATGCCTAAAAACTATTTATTTATTTAATTAATTATTTATTATTAATTATTATTATTATTATTATTATTATTATTATTATCCTAATAATAAATCCGGCCCGGCCCAGCCCATTAGGCCGAGCCCAGCCCGCTAATGCTAGCGGGTCGGGTCGGATCCACCCGCCGCCCGACCCGACCCGAACCCGCCTGAACCACTTGTCCCCGACCCCGAGTCTCCCGCCGCCTCCGCCGCGCCGTTGCCGCTCCGCCCGGCGCGCCCCCGCCCCGCGCTGACCGCCGCCTCCCTCGGCCCCACGTTTCCCCCTCTCTCCTATAAACCCCCCGAGCCCCCACCGTGCCCAGCTCCTCCCTCACCCACTCCGCCACCGCCCGGCTCAGCCGCGAACCCCCGCCGCCGCTGCAGCCCCGGTCGCCCCTCGACTCCCTCGCCCCAACCCTCCTCGACGTCGACGACCTCACCCCGCCTCCGGCAGCAGCGGAGGCCAGCAGTAGCCAGCAGCTCCGGCCGCCGCCGTCGGCTCCGCCACCACCAGCCACCGCCCCAGGTCCCCCGGCCCCACCGCCCTCGACCGCCTCCACTCCCTCCGGCCAGCCCCGAGCCGCCGCCTCCGGCCGACAGCCCCCAAACCTAACCCAATTTCCCAATTTTTGTGTCGGCGTGTCGGACACGACACGGACACGAGAAAAACCCGATTTCTGAGCCCCGTTCAGGTACTCATAACTTTCACCTCGTAGCTCCGTTTTCAATTCCGCAAATTGCGTTGTGAAGCCTGTATGACCCTCTCGGTGTCCGGACAAACTGTTCGGGGCATCGCGTCCTGTGGTGATCGCACACCGCGATCCAAAAACAGGAAAAACCAGATCCTATTTTACCCCGGAACTGAGTCCGCCCCGCCAAACGGGACGACTTGGTCGCGTGCGGTCTTCACAGATACGTACGCATCGTCGATACGGACGTGTGAGTTTTCGTGGAAGCTGATTCGGGTGTGCGTGCACACCGAAATCAACGCGTATCCGCGGACATCGCCCCGTATCTGCCTTTTCTGCAATTCACCCTAACTTTGTGCACACACGTCGGATCGAGACGAAACTTGCGCCATCGGACTCGTAGCAATACGCTGGTCTTGTGGGTCAAGTTTGGTTCGATTCTGAGAACGTTGACGAAATCGCGTGTCGTGGGCCCCACAGGCCCCGCTCGACGGGCGATTTTGTGTTCGGCTCATCGGAATCCAAATCTGGAAGTTCCGTTGGGTTCGTATCAGCGTTCCTGACCTGTTGACACTAAGTTTGGTGAATTTGGAGACCTTTGACCCGGACACATTTTTCGGTGCAAAGCGGGCCCACTGGCGGACCCCGTTTTGACCCGAAACTGTCGTTTTTGCCCTTGTCTCCAAATTGGACCCAAGGACAGGCGTTTCTAGCTATTTGACATCTTCTGAGCATGATGGTAATGTCTATTTCAGCTTTTGGACTCATCTCTGGACTATTTTCCCGAGGACAATTAATTGGATCCAAACAACAGGCAAGTACCTGCACTTCAAGTTTATTCTTTATATTGTAAAAATTAATTCCTTGCTCTACTAGTACCATTGGATGTTTACACGTAGTGTTAGAATCTGGATTTCATGTCTTGAATACTGGATTTCATGTCTTGTTTTCGTGTCGGGTGGGAGAATACTGAAAGGCATGTAGTTTACCCTGACCCTTGCCATGATTAATAGTTGTTGGTACACGACTGTCCATCAACCGGATCTCGATTATTCCTGTTTAATAGCCGTCTATGACGGCCGGTTTAACCCTATAAACCCCTACATGCCAACTAGGTATTCTAAATACACAAGTTCACACACATAGTTTCTTGTCTTGTTACAGTTCCTATTGCCTGGTTGTAATTTATTTTCCTGTCACCTTGTTCCTGTTTTACTCATGTCCCTATCTTACAGCAATTAACTCTTAGTTATTGTTACTATTTATTTATACATATTCTCAACATAATACCTGTCAGTTCTTTTTAATTGTCATGAATATTTAGTTTAATCTTGTTGTGCATTGTGTACTTTGCTCCTTTCCTGACTGGATCCGTTGTTTTAGGCGATGATGAGGACTTTGCCCCTACCTATTATGGCCCCTATGAGTTAGCAGGTGACACTTTGAGGAGCCGGTTCCCACTCCGGAGACTACCTTTGAGGAGGAGTAGCCAGTTAGTTATTATTTTATTTCCTTTCAGCACATACTCGGGTTTGTCCCCGATTTATCTTCTGGCTTGTATTAACTGTGGTTTGGTTGTCACAGATTAAATATTATAAAATCTTAGCATTCCTTTTTCCTGTGATTATTCTTACATGTTCATTATTGTGGATGAGATAGATACTTATTGACCCCAGAAATGACCTAGACAGCGTACTACCGCCGACACTGCGGCGTAGGCTGGACGTGCCCACGTACTCGTGCCCAAATATCCGGGTGCGGGTCGTGACAGATATCGATTTGCTGACTCAAAAATGATATCTTCCTTAAGAGATCCTTGTTGAACCAGGAGATGACTGATCTAGGTGAGTGGGCAGAAACTTCATTCTCTGATTCTTGCACACCTTAATAATAAATCTGAGTTTTTGAATGCTTGTTATAAGAAGATTGTTTCATAAGAAGAATGATAGAACATGTCTCTACATGCTTAATAAGAGAACTCATATAGCTTGTCATTGAAACGAACCTACTTGCTTAACTAAGAAACTTGAAATGCTTGTCTAAAGAGTAAGAGATTTCTTGAACATGTTTCCATATCGCTTGTATTTTGATAGAACCACATCGTGCTTGAACTTGTTCAGAGTGTGCGGCCAGTCCACACAGAGATAGAAGAAAAGAGATAGATGGTCTGCTTGTTCATATCATCTACATCATAGAGTTTATCTGATAATATTTCATGCATTCGTATCGGTCGGACAATGGCTATTAGTGAAGAGCTGAATTTTGGCCACGACTGCTAATGATAGTGAAGAGCAACCATGAGTCAAAGCTGCTAATAGCATCAGATAAAGGAGTCATTAGTTAGCTGGATTACCACTACCGATCCTGAGTTTCTTGGGGACCGAAAAGCATATAGATAGTTCATCGTGTTGGCTTGATAGAGGATAGTTCCTAGATGGTGCATTGTCCCTAGAGTCTTTAGATATAGCTCACGAGATACGTTGCGCACACCCTGATAGTAGAATAACCGGCTTGCCTTGTATGCTTGAATGAATCAAATATAAACTCAGGTTTCAAAGATGTTTTCAAAAGAAGTAATATAACTATGTTCCTGTGCTGCATGTAACGAACATAGGTAAAACTAGAAAGATCACTAGCAATGTAATATTTTATCACATGATTACTTAGTGTTGGTTTTAGTGAATGTTGCTTATGTTCAGTTAATTTTAGACTCACCAGTACTTTCTCCAAAGTGCTGATCCACCAACAGTTTGCTTGTTCACAGGTGCTAGATCATCCGAGAAAGCGATAGGCGTGCCTCATTCCCAAGACATAAAAATCTGGTTTCGATGCCTTGAGCTGTATCTATTGCTTTGAGCTGCCTTTGTATAGAGGGACATAATGTATGGAACGATGCCATTATATTCAGAGAACGTCGTACCTCGATCTTTGCCTCGTATACTCAGATAGTTTATTGTTTACAATACTGTCCCTCTGTTGCTTACTCGATCGATTCGATGATAGCCACAACTTTAACGATGTTGCCATGTGCGGGCATAACCCCAGGCTCGTACGGCATCACGTTCCGATGGCAAACGACTATACGCCCTGCGGGAGTGCCGAGGCACATTGATTCGTGCCCGGCAGGGGCATTGTCAGGATCTTCGGGATCGGGGTATGACATAATGGTATCAGAGCAACTCGATCCTCTAGCTTTACGCCCATTTCGCTGCTGTTCTTAGATGATGATTCTTTGTGTATTAATATCGTTATTGAATAGAGCGTCCATACAATAAGTCCATAGATATTCTTAAAGATGTGCACAAAAGTTTTATGGATTTGATTTGTTGCTTGAGAGTTGTGCTTTCGTGCTTGTGGTTTGCTAGAGTTTTCGATTGGGGATGGTGAGGGATGAGGATTATCGCTGCTCTGGATATCAAAAAGTTTTTCCTTGAGTTTCGAGGACGAAACTCTTTCTTGGTAGGTAAGTATGTAGTACCTCGCTCCGCGTCGGCACTATGCACAAGAGATATCGATTTGGTGACTCAAAAATGATATCTTCCTTAAGAGATCCTTGTTGAACTAGGAGATGACTGATCTAGGTGAGTGGACAGAAACTTTATTCTCTGATTCTTGCACGCCTTAATAATAAATCTGAGTTTTTGAATGCTTGTTCTAAGAAGATTGTTTCATAAGAAGAATGATAGAACCTGCCTCTGCATGCTTAATAAGAGAACTCACATAGCTTGTCATTGAAACGAACCTGCTTGCTTAACTAGAGAACTTGAAATGCTTGTCTAAAGAGTAAGAGATTTCTTGAACATGTTTTCATATCGCTTGTGTTTGGATAGAACCACATCGTGCTTGAACTTGTTCAGAGTGTGCGGCCAGTCCGCACAGAGATAGAAGAAAAGAGATAGATGGTCTGCTTGTTCATATCGTCTGCATCATAGAGTTTATCTAATATGTTTCATGCATTCACATCGGTCGGACAATAGCTATTCGTGAAGAGATGAACCTTGGTCATGGCTGCTAATGATAGTGAAGAGCAACCATGAGTCACAGTTGCTAATATCATCAGATAAATGAGTCATTGGTTAGCTGGATTACCGCTACCGATCCTGAGTTCTCGGGGACCAAAAAGCATATAGATAGTTTATCGTGTTGGCTTGATAGAGGATAGTTCCTAGATGGTGCATTGTCCCTAGAGTCTTTGGGTATAGCTCATGAGACACGCTGCGCATACCCTGATAGTAAAATAATCGGCTTGCCTTGTATGCTTAAATAAATCAAATATGTACTCTGTTTTCAAAGATGTTTCCAAAAGAAGTAATATGACTTTGTTCCTGTGCTGCATGTAATGAACATAGGTAAAACTAAAAAGATTACTAGTAATGTAATATTTTATCATATGATTACTTAGTGTTGGTTTTAGTTAATGTTGCTTCTGTTCAGTTGATTTTAGACTCACCAGTACTTTCTTCAAAGTGCTGACCTACCAACAGTTTGCTTGTTCACAGGTACTGGATCATCCGAGGAAGCGATAGACATGCCTCATCCCCAAGACCCAAAAATCTGGTTTCGATGCCTTGAGTCGTATTGATTGCTTTGAGTTGCCTTTGTATAGAGGGATATAATGTATGGAATGATGCTATTGTATTCAGAGAACCTCATGCCTCGATCTTTGCCTTGTATACTCAGATAGATTATTGTTTGCAACACTGTCCCTCCGCTGCTTATTCGATCAATTCGATGAAAGCCACAACTTTAATGATGTTGCCTTGTGCAAGAGCAAACCCAGGCTCGCACGGTATCATGTCCCGATGACAAACGACTATATGTCCTGCGGGAGCGCCGAGGCTCGGTAATTCGCGCCGGGCGGGGGCGTTGTTGGGACCTTCGGGATCGGGGCATGACAAGGTCTGGTAGGGGTGTGGTAGATGTTGTGTGCAGGTTAGTTGCACATGACTTGGAGCTTGGGAATTTCTGTGTTAGCACACAGTGAGGATTTGAGTGCACTGCACATCTCAGGTGTTAGTACAAGCTTGAGGTATAGGAATTAGACTTTGTTGAGTATAGTTTTGAGTGTAGTTAATGATGTGGTATTGTTAATGTATAGATGTAGGTCTTAGTTAGGTGTGAGTGTTTGAGGACTTATATGAGTAGTATTGTATGTATTAGCAATTGGTACCAGGTAGACATGTGCATCAGAGACTCAGTATAGGTTAGTGTGGGAGTTAGAAAGTTATATAAGTGAACCAAGATGCACTTCAAGCGCAGTATGGCAGTAGCAGTGCATTAGGAATGAAGTGTGGTGTTAAGAATTGGGATACTACAAGTGTCTGTGCAGACAATGGGGTATTGGGTTGAACATGAGGTACTAAGCTATGTTAGTGTTAGAGTAGTTAAGTATCAAGGGGTCTCCTAGTATCAAGAGTTACAACCTAGCACACACACACACACACACACACACACACACACACACACACACACACACACACACACACACACATATATATATATATATATATATATATATATATATATATATATATATATATATGTGTGTGTGTGTGTGTGTGTGTGTGTGTGTGTGTGTGTGTGTGACTATATTATTGACATAAGTTTAGGGTAATATGATGAGTATTATCAAGGTATTGTTATAAGTATAGGTAAGGTATTAGCTTATAACCTAGAGGCTAGTACATATGAGTTAGGCATATATTAGTGATATTAATATAGTTAATATTAGCTAGTATAACTAAGTTATGATAAATATTAATACCTAGAGCCTATAGCTATATTACTTAAGATATTTGTATCCATAGAAGCCAGAAATCTAGCATAGCTAGATATTAGCAATGTATCGACCTAGAAACCTAGTATTGACTAGAAATGGCTTAGTTTGACCTAGGTCTGTGTGGCACCAGTTCAGACACAGTTTGACATCTCTTGCTCAGGACCAGAGGTGATTACATTCTCTAATAGTTTTTATTATTTGATAATTACTATAATACAAGTATTTAGAAATATATTACTTGACTCCAGACACATGTTTTTATAATACCTTGAGTATCTTGCAGCATAACATGTCATGGTTTGATCCATTGTACCAGTCGGGAAAATATGAAGTGTTAGCTAGATATGTGATCAAAGCCTAGACAATGTTCAATGTTCAATGTTCAATGTTTAAGTTGGATAATGTTTATCCAACATTTAAGTAGACAATATTTAACCTAAGCCGGTCACATATCTAACTAATATTTCAAACACTTAGTATAGTTACAGCTCTTCATCATATTCTATTTATTGTCTTATTCTATTTCATCGTGATCAGTATATACCATATTGCTCTTGTTTATCTGTTTCTTCTACCATAGTATGATATTGTTTATTATTTTTTGTCTTGTATTTACTTTCTCTATTTCTATTTATAGGCATTATCAATTAATTGGAACTGCTATTGGGTTGTACTTTGCTCCAATCCTAACTGAATATATTTTTCAGATAATTGATTAGAAGAGATGTGTCCCACCTTTTATGGACTATAAGATGGTGAGCCGACTGAGGATTAGTACCGGCTACTGAGACGACTTAGATTTCTATTAGCATATTATTTTTATTTCAGTTTAGACATTGGCATGTATATATTATTTAAGATTGTGTTGTAGCTAGACTTTTAGTTTTGGATGTATTGTATTATATTTTGTGACTCTTTCTTCTATTTTATATCATGCATTTATCTTCCTTTAGTTTTATATCGTGATTGAGTATCGATTATAATATTACCATCATTTTGTCCTCCAATTGGAGTTGAAAATTATTGACATATAGCATTATATATTGTGTGAGATATTTAGATAGTATTGTTAACCTAGATAGTGTTCTACCGCCGATGCTGTGTCTTAGGCTGGACGTACCCACGTACTCGTGCTCCTACACCAGATGCAGGTCATGACACATTTTGTGGTGGCCCATGCAGGTCCTGCTTCGCAATAATGTGATGTCACTGTAGTGCAATGGCTTAGTTGTACTACTGCGAGCATGCGATAGGATAGGATATCAGATACTGGGATGAGAGAGCGAACACTCAATCACAACTAGGAAACATTTCTAACTTATTGAATCTTGCTATCTTTATCATTCTGAATATTGCTTTCCTTGAAAATTACTGTCCTTCTTTGATGATATCGTGTCTTGCTCAATATTGATTTCTTTTGTTTGAATCTGTATTCAGCATATCGTCGAAGACTCGATCGCAACGCTCTGTTGTAGTCTCAGCGAGGTTGGTTACTTCTCCACCTTCGATTCGAGAAGCAGCAGCCACTGCTCCATTATCTCTAGTTCAGAGGGCCGCCTTACCGGTCCAAGTGGATGTCACCGCAGCAGATTTCAGGGGTGCTCCACCTCTAGTTCAGAGGGCAGTACCTGCAGTTTCGTAGGGGCTTCCACTACCCCCACCACCAGTTGATCCTGCACAGATATTTGTGCTCTTCAAGTAGATAATGGGGGCCCAGAGGGCCCAGCCGGAGGCTCAGCACTGCCAATAAGACGTGATGAGGCAAGGAATAGAGAACTTGACACATGGAGGCGACATGATCATTATAGGTGATGAGGTAGTTATGAACCTCGTCTGCAATAACAACTCTTGGCTGGTGGACTCAGATGCTTTAGCGCACGTATCTCACAAAAGGGCACTATTTGCTACATACACAACAGGCGACTTTGGAGTGTTGAAGATGGGAAATAGAGATGTGTCGAAGGCAGTTGCCATTAAAGATGTGCATTTGAGAACAAAGACAGGTGCAGTTCTTGTTCTCAAAGATGTCCGTCATGTCCTTGATATCCGCTTCAACCTGGTGTCGGTTGGAAGGTTGGATGACGAGGGTTTCTTCAGTCTATTCGAAAAAAATCAGTGGAAGCTTTCCAGAGGTTCGATGGTGATTTCTAGAGGAAGTAAGAGGCCCGAACTCTATTATATTGAAGGAAGCGCACAAAGGGCACATGAGGTTAACGCAGCTACTGATGCGTCTACTGAGTTGTGGCACAGGCGGCTCAGTCATATCAGCGTGAAGGGGATGAGCTATTTGGTGAACACGAAGGTGATTCCAGGCCTAAAGTCTACAAAGTTGGAGAAGTATTTGGTGGGAAAGCAAAATAGGGTATCTTTCCAAAGTCACCCAAGTTCGAGGAAGCCGACGTTGCTCGAATTGATTCACTCGGATGTCATCGGTGCTATGAAGGTAAAATCTATTGGTGGTGCTTCTTATTTTATAATATTTATTGATGACTATATCAGAAAAGTTTGGGTCTATACCTTAAAGACCAAGGATCAGGTAATGTCCACTTTCAAGGAGTTTCAGGCCTCTATTGAAAGGGAGACGGACATAAAGCTGCTTTGTGTTCGGTCGGACAATGGCGGCAAGTATATCGGTCGCTATGATGCTTATTGCAAAGAGCAAGGGATACGACACCAGAAGACTCTACCAAAGACACCGCAGGTCAATGGTGTAGCGGAACGGATGAACATGACGCTAATGAAGAGGGTACGGTATTTGTTGTCAGAAGTAAAATTGTCAGCAGCTATTGGAGTGAGGCACTTTCTACAACTGCTTATGTTATTAATTTATCTACTAGTGATCCTTTGCAGGGTGATGTGCCTGATAAAGTATGATACGACAAAGAGTTTTCATACAATCAATGTTTGGTTGTAAGGTCTTCGTGCATGCGTCGAAGGACGAGAGATCCAAACTTGAGACAAAGACAAGGCGGTACGGCATTGTCGGCTACGGTCGAGATGAGTTTGGCTATAGACTCTACGATCCAGTAGAAAAAAAAGCTTTACAAAAGCAGGAACGTGGTATTCATCTAGGATCAGACCATGACCAACACTCAGGATTCAGAGATGTCTTCTGTGTCATGCCCCGATCTCCCGCAGGTTAATCAGCCGTCCCCACTAGGCGAGAATCATCGCGCCAGCGCTCCCGCGGGACGATCGCTTTGGCCCATCTAGGTGTGATGTCGCACGAGCGTGAACCGCGCCCGTATAAGGCCCTGGTTCGTTGGCTGGCGGTAAGAAGTCTAAGCCACAGAGTCGCACAAATTGTCCGAGTGCAGCAAAATTATAAACGCATAGGCGAGTTGGTAACGAGTTCACATAGTGGAAGCAATGAATAACACAAGTTGAAGTAATACAAACTCTTTATTGATATAAACAAGTGTAACAGGCGGCGTATAGCCGAGATTACAAGTCGCTCAAGCCTCTCTCTCAGAAATAGCAAAAGCATGCCAAGTGGCTACATTTGTGGAATGATACAGGCGATGTTCATGCGATATTCAGGCGATGTTCCAACATTATGTCTTGTATATATGCTTCAGTTTTGGACGCAGTGCTCCAAGGCTCTAGAGTGAAACTCCATGTCTTAGCAACACGAAGGAGGCATCTTCACCGAACGAGGTTCTTCCGCACCCTGCAAACGATCTGGTGGATTATCAGTACATTGAATGCACTGGTGGGGAGGCTACTCGTCCGCTTGACAAATCCAAACACGTAATATAGGTTCCGTGCACCAACTATCCAAAGAGTAACAATCGGCACCACTAGATCCAATTGGACACAATCTTCTACTCGATTCTTGTGCTGTGTCGCATGTATATTGAGTCAGTCTTATTTGCGCCTTAGCACGGGACATTGCTTAACGCAGAGTATGTTTCAATCGATCTTGCTTAACAATCTAAGGCTTAGGCAAACTTATACAAGTCGTTATACTTGTTCATGTGGATATTCACTTGCATTAGCATTGAGATCAGCATATCGCGAGTCTGGATCGTGCACATATTCAAAGCGTCCTTCAAACATATGTATGTCAACCAACTTGGCGATAGCGAAGTCTTAGCACTAGAGTTTCACATCTCTTTTAGTCTTGGATCATGCACACGTTCAAGGCGACCCTCAAACATATGCATTCAACCAAACTTAGAAATAGTAAAATCAGACAAGCTACTTGCGAAAATCTCAAGGGTTTTCGTTTTATGATTCAAAAAGACACTCCCAACAGGGTTCATCAAATTACATATCATTTCTATTCCAACTCAATCTCAAGTATTTGCACTACCATTAAGCACGATCAATCCGATACCGACTAGCATCCATCCATTCGGGTCAACTTAGCACAAGTTATCGTTCCCAAGTCTAACCCAAAGTCTTGCTGCCCCAGTTGTGATGCCTTATACAAGCAATATGGTAAAGTCGGTAGCACAGGTTCATTCACTCGGTACAGGGTCGTCTGCCTAATTGCTAGGTCAGCTCACAAGGTCATAGGTACAGGTTCAAGCACACGATACATCGTGCAAATTTATCGCACGATGCTCGTCCCAATTCCTAGGGTCAAACCATTGTTCATTTGCACGGGATATTCTACCCAAGCTTGTTTCACTCAGATTTCTAAACATCGAGCACTGTTTTTCCTACTCTCAATAACACATTCATTTGCACGGGGGTTCAAGTCCGTTCAATAAAATCCACTATGTCCAAGATTCGATAATAAGCCCATCCAAATTATAACTCTAATTTGTTCAACCTGATTTACGTATCCGTTCACAAAACCATCAAGCGTGATTTTCTTCCAGGTTCTAGGCTAACTTATCCTCAAAATATTTTTTGATCACGTGTATTCCAAGTTCGTCTTATCGTGTCGAACCAAAACTCAAGACGATCCATAAGTTGTCATGCTTCAGTCTCCCGCAAGGTCGATCATCCACATTGGACGTGAGATCATCACGTCAACGCTCCCGCTAGATAATCGTCCTAATCCTAGCGTGACGCATGTACGAGCATAAAATTATGCTAGCACAAGACAAGAACGTTTGAATGTTATGGTTATCTTCGGCACGATCGAGATACCTTATATTTTCACCAAGTTATGTCCGTTATGCAGTAATTTTAATTTGTCTATCAAAATCATCCAACTTCCCTGTTACCATTCGGTAATTCCATAGTTTACTCCTTTCATTCCTTAAGCAACTAGTTTCAATTATTCAGACCCAAGTCTATTCCATATTTCGATATGTTCTATCTATCGAGTTCGTTTGGAATAATAACCGAACATGTTCCCATGAGTTCGATCATCCCCGTCGTACGTAAAATTACCACGCCGGCGCTCCCGCAGGATAACCGTTCTCGTTGGAACTGATTTCAAGAGTTATCATTTCGAACTTGATTTCAAGACCGTTCTTCCGAACCCCAAGCCAAATCCATTTTCGTTCATCTCATTCATCGACACACAATATTTATTTTGGGCTAATTTCTATGCGAGCGATATTGTATTCAAGTTCAGTCCGTTTGTTCCAATCCGAAATTGCTTGCACAAACCTCAAGTTTTCTTAACCAAGATATTGATTTTTGTTTCTGCGAACTCCAATTCGATATAAGCCTTTACTTCATTCAAGGCATTTCCAAATCCGTTTAATCCAACTATCACACGAGGCCTATGAATCTGTTTGGATATTTCTAAATGATCCATACACCACTCGGAATTGAGTCATCCAATCAAATCCATATTCGATTTGTATCTTCTGACATGAAGTAACGTTCGAGCTATTTCCAAAATCCAAGCACGATTCACAATATTCTCTTAAGCGATAAATCCGAGAATGTTCTATCGGTTAGCGTTCTAAGTCTGACTTCCCTTATTCCGGAACGATATCCAATTCTTGTTTGCAACTAGCTTGCACCAAAGAGTCTTAGCGCACGATACTCTACACAACTTAGCCGAAAGGCTGTGTGCGAAGCTAACCGTTCAGGACAATGTTTGATTCCGTACTAACCAATTGGGCAAACATGTATAGGCAATTTGGGTTTGCACATAAGTCGCAAGTCTAGCATGAATCTAATCCCAAAAGGACTAGTACAGGTTGGCACAAAGGCCCTTGCAACACAATTTTATACAAGCAATCATACCATTCAAATGCATATTTTGAAAGTATTTAGACTCATTGTTGGAATATTTTGTTTGGGACATTAAGAGAGAGAGTGTGCACATAATGTCACGCCCCAGTCCCAAAATATCGAGGGACTGGATGCGCGGCAATGGCCAGCAGCACACACCGATGGACAAATCTAATTTAATGGATCCATCGGGGCATACCTAAGCTGTATACAACCATAATCAGGGTCTACTAATCTTATCCACAAAATGAATATATCAATATCAACAAAAGGGAATATAAACATCATCATCAATTCACAAGTACATAAATCAGGGAACAATCCCGATGCAAGTCTGATACAACTGTCAAGATACAAAATAAAGATATCACCAAAAGTACTGAGTATGGAAACAATATATACTCAGAAAATACCCACAGAGATCACCCATCTACTGGATCTGGTACTGCTCCAGTGCCTGCTCCTGTTCCTGCTTCTGCTCCTGCTAATGCTTCTGTCCTGTATATCTCTGGGTCGAACTCGTCTGCTAATCCTGGGGACATAATCTGGATCCAGGTCCTCAGGGGACATAGCAAGGTACAGATAAAACAAGCCAAAGATAATGCAGTGTAGCAAATATATGAAACAATAGGGTAAATATTTAACCAGCTAAGTGATATGCAAGATGAGAGCAGCACTAGAACTCAAGCTAAAACTACTACAAGCTCTGTGTCGGGAAGCCGGTAGCAGTGATATCATGTGGTTGTCTAGCTCGGAGAGAGACTAAGATGCCGGCATAATATATAATCAACCTATAGTTTGTGTGTCTCTCCCCATCCAATGTAATCATGTATCTCATGTCCACGACGTCTCATGTCCATGCCACACAGGATCATAACTAATGCATCCAGTCATATAATATCTAAGCAAAGGAATAAGTCATGAAAACTGTATCCTGTACAGAATCACCATGAATATCTCAGGACGATTCTGTATCATGAATAGTATCAGGTGTCCTGGGTTATAACGTACTTGATAAAGCAAGTACGAGAATGCAAAGGGTCACGATATCCATCTCTAGGTGACGTTGCACAACTCTGCGTACAGTGTTGGCACCCGACTATAATCGAACGCTAAGCACGTCACACGGCCCTAGGTTTAAGCATGTACAACAAGTATATATGTCAAGGAAATAAGTATCAAAACTGCAGAGATTGGCAAGGTACATTTGCCTGGGGTTCCGGTTCCAATTGTGGCTCTGACTTTAGCGGGATTTACAGGCAGTACTTTGGTTGCTGAAACAAACATCACCATCAGATCCAGAAAATATCAATCAGCTAAAAATGCCTGTCCTTGAGTCCAATTTGGACACAGGGGCAAAAATAATATTTCGGGTCAAGGCGGGGTCCAAATGTGGGCCGCTCTGCACCGAAAAATGTGTCAGGGTCAAAGGTCTCCAAATCTGTCTAACTTAGTGTCAACAGGTCAGGAACGATGATACGAACCCAATGGAACTTCCAGAATTGAATTCCGATGAGCCGATCATAAAATCGCCCGTCAAGTGGAGCCTGTGGGGCCCACGACACGCGATTTTGTCAAAGTTCTCAGAATCGAACCAAACTTGGCTCACAGGACCAGCGTATTGCTACGAGTCTGATAGCACAAGTTTTGTCTCGATCCAACGTGTGTACACTAAGTTACAGTGAGAACCAGAAAGGTCGGATACGGGATGGTGTCCGCGGATACGCATTGATTCCGGTGTGCATGCACATCCGAATCAACTTCCGTGAAATCCCGCATGTCCGTATCGACGACGCGCACGTATCTGTGAAGATCGCACGCGACCAAGTCGTCCCGTTTGGCGGGGCGTACTCAGTTCCGGGGTCAAACAGGGCGTTAGTTTTCCTGTTTTTGGATCGCGGTTCGCGATTGCCACAGGATGCGATGCACCGAGCGGTTTGCACGGGCACCGAGAGGGTCACGCAGGGTTCGCGATGGAACAGACGAAATAGAAAATGGGGTAGCGAGGAGAGAGAAACAGGTACCTGAACAGGGCTCGAGAAACTGCATTTTCTCGTGTCCGACACGACACGAAGTGTCCGGATCCTATGTCCTAGGGTTAGGGTTTTGAGTCACTGCGACCGGAGCTGAGGCGGAGGGGGCGGCGCTGGCGACGCTGGCCGGAGGCGGCGGCGCTGGCGATGCTGGCTGAGGCGGCGGCGCGCGGCAGGCGGCCGGAGGCGGCGGAGTTCTGGCCCGCTGCTGCTGCTCTCGAGGGTGGAGGGAGGAGGAAGGAGAGGGGGCTGGGGGCTGCGGCGTCGCCGGCGGAGCTGGGCGAGAGGCGGTGGCGGCGTCGTGGCGAGGTGGTCGGCGGGAGAGTGGCGGAGGCCGGAGTGGTGGAGGGATGGCCGGAGCTGGAGAAAGGAGGGCGGACGAAGGTGGAGAGGAGAGGGTTTATATAGCGGTCGAGGGAGAGGGAGAGGCGGACGGTGAGGGAGAGAGGAACCGGAGGGTCGGCGGCGAACGTTCGGGAAGCCGGAGTGGCGCGGCTGCCGGCGGCGGGAGGTGAGGGGTCGGCTGCTGTGCGTTTGGGAGAGAAGAGAGGGCTAACGGGTTCGGGTTTGGGCAGACGGGTTCGGTCGGGCTGACCCGACCCGACCCGCTAGGGAGGTCGGTCCGGTCGGGTTCAACTGGACCGGGTTTAGGCCGGTTCAGCCCGGTTTGAACCCGGTTCAGCCCGATTTGAATTAATTTAATTTTAAAAAATAGTTTTCTGGCTTTTAAAAATATTTTTGGGGTCCAGTAAATTCCCAGAAAATTACCCTATGTCTAGTTTTTTATTTTACACCATAAAATATTATTTTCATAATATTTTAATATTATTAAACATCATTTAAAAATCAATTAATAATTAAAACACCTTAGTTTAATTAGAGAAAAATTCCAAAAAAATACAGAAAATTCAGGAAAATTCTAAATTAAATTTCTTGAAAATCAGGGGGTTTACAATCTACCCCCTTAAGAGGATTGCGTCCTCGCAATCAAAGAATAACCGGTCAACAGAGTTGACACGGTCGCAAACATTTTTTGAAGCACATCAAAATCAAAGAGAATCACTGTTGAGAGTAACACCTAGAAAAAATTATTTCCCTAAGCATTAAAAGTTATGAAATTTCCCAATTGAAGAAAATATAGAAAATTACAGTTTTAGAAAATTAGGTTATCTTTCAAAAATATATCAGGTTAACAATTATAAAATATTCTAAGTTATCACTAGGTTATCTATTATTAGCAAGTTAAAATGGTCAGGTAAAGTCTAGGGTCACGAACCAGCAGGCACGAACTAAGGCGATACTAGAAACAAAAACTACAAAAACTTACGCGCATTAGCTACTCCACGATTCTGTGCGTTCTCCAAGGTCATCGTCAGGGCTTGTCCGCGTCCTTGCCGTCGATTCCTCTGCTGCTGCTGAGCCTGCTGGAAGAGCAGTGCCTGGGGTATCAAAGGTGGCCTCGGCTGATACCCTCCTGGAGCTGGTGGTAGGACTTCTTGAACTTCCGTTTGTGGTGCTCCCAACGCTGGATAGGTTGGCCTCGGTACTGGTAACGCTTGTTGGTTTACCATTGGTGCTCCTTGTCGACGCTCGGGGCATTCCTTCACTAAATGCTGACTGGGCCCGCAAGCTAAATATACTTTCATTTTCCGTCCGCGCTCGTTCTCTATATGGCCTCGCTTGCGACAATATTGACAGACAGGTAGTGCCTGTGAAGATGCTTCTGTTGGTTGGTGCACTTGAGGTCTTTTTGCAACTTCTTCTTGTGGTGCTCCGGCTGGTGCTGATGTGGATGGCCGTTTCAGACTGGTCTCTCTCCTGATGACACACTCCATGCGTCGTGCTGCAGCAAGAAGGTCCGAGTATGAAGTAGGTGCAACGGATCCAATTAGTTTCTGTAGCTCAATGTTTAGTCCGTCGAAGAACTTTTCAGCCTTTTCTTCTTCTGTCTGAATCAAAGTAGGGGCAAAATGACTCAGACGAATGAACTCCTTGTTGTACTCTTCCACTGTCATATTGTCCTGAGTGAGGCGATTGAACTTGTCCCGAAGTTCTGATCGAGCGATGGCTAGAATGTACATCTCCAGAAAGAGTCTAGAGAACTCTTCCTAAGTGACTCGGTCTGGTCCGAGTCGTGTCTCCTCAGATAGCCACCAGTGATGTGCATTGTCCGTCAACTGCATTCTGACGGAAGTCATCCAACGTTCTCGTAGAATCTCAGCTGCTTCTAATTGATGTTGTATGTTGGTGAGCCACTCATGAACTTCTGTGGTCTCCTCCTTGCCTGAGAAGGTACGAGGCTTCAGCTGGTGGAAATCAGAAATAGAGCCCGTCGTTGGTCGTCGTGCTGGTAGATCTGCCTGCTCTAGTGCGTTTACTAGGCTGCGACTCAAAGCCTCTTGTTGAGCTTGCATTATTGCATAGATCATTTGAAACATCTGCTGCCCGTCCATGGCCTGGCCTTGTAGAATTACGGGCATTGGTGGAGTGAATTGCGTCGATATTGGAATGTCATTTTGCTGGATTCTTGTGGCATGCTGACTTGCTTGTTGAGCTGATTGTCCTTCATCAGCTGGTGTCACTTCATCTTCGTTGGTTACCCCAGCATCTCGTGGTGATATTGTAGGAGTCTCGTCGTTTTCTTGTGAATCCATAACTATGCAACCAAAATAAATAATAAGAGGCGTACAGTAATCAAGGCAGGATGCAATTCAAGAAATAGATTCGAATCCGATATAGATATCAAGAACGTTTCAAGCAAGTAGATGAGATCCTAAAACTTCTCTTATTCTTATTGCAGGCATGTTCGGTCCCTAAGTTGAAATCGAATAATTTAGTCATTGACCTGCATGGGCCACCACAAAAACCATGTCACGCCCCAGTCCCAAAATTTTGAGAGACTGGATGCGCGGTAATGGCCAGCAGCACACACCGATGGACAAATCCAATTTAATGGATCCATCTGGGCATACTTAAGCTGTATACAACCATAATCAGGGTCTACTAATCTCATTCACAGAATGAATATATCAATATCAACAAAATAGAATATAAACATCATCATCAATTCACAAGTACATAAATCAGGGAACAATCCCGATGCAAGTCTGATACAACTGTCAAGATACAAAATAAAGATATCACCAAAAGTACTGAGTATGGAAACAGTATATACTCAGAAAATACTCACAGAGATCACCCGTCTACTGGATCTGGTACTGCTCCAGTGCCTGCTCCTGTTCCTGCTTCTGCTCCTGCTAATGCTCCTGTCCTGTATATCTCTGGGTCGAACTCGTCTGCTAATCCCGGGGACATAATCCGGATCCAGGTCCTCAGGGGACATAGCAAGGTACAGATAAAACAAGCCAAAGATAATGTAGCGCAGCAAATATATGAAATAATAGGGTAAATATTTAATCAGCTAAGTGATATGCAAGATGAGAGCAGCACTATAACTCAAGCTGAAACTACTACAAGCTCTGTGTCGGAGAGCCGGTAGTAGTGATATCATGTGGTTGTCTAGATCGGAGAGAGACTAAGACGCCGGCATAATATATAATCAACCTGTAGTTTGTGTGTCTCTCCCCACCCAATGTAATCATGTATCTCATGTCCACGACATCTCATGTCCATGCCACACAGGATCATAACTAATGCATCCAGTCATATAATATCTAAGCAAAAGAATAAGTCATGAAAACTGTATCCTGTACAGAATCACCATGAATATCTCAGGACAATTCTGTATCATGAATAGTGTCAGGTGCCCTGGGTTATAACGTACTTGATAAAGCAAGTACGAGAATACAAAGGGTCACGATATCCATCTCTAGATGACGTTGCACAACTCTGCGTACAATGTTGGCACCCGACTATAATCGGACGCTAAGCACATCACACGGCCCTAGGTTTAAGCATGTACAACAAGTATATATGTCAAGGAAATAAGTATCAAAACTGCAGAGATTGGCAAGGTACACTTGCCTGGGGTTCCGGTTCCAATTGTGGCTCTGACTTCAGCGGGATTTGCAGGCAGTACTCCGGTTGCTAAAATAAATATCACCATCAGATCCAAAAAATATCAATTAGCTAGAAACGCCTATCCTTGAGTCCAATTTGGACACAGGGGCGAAAATGACATTTCGGGTCAAGACGGGGTCCAAATGTGGGCCGCTTTACACCAAAAAATGCGTCAGGGTCAAAGGTCTCCAAATCTGTCCAACTTAGTGTCAACAAGTCAGGAACGATGATACGAACCCAACAGAACTTTCAGAATTGAATTCCGATGAGCCGATCACAAAATCGCCCGTCAAGTGGAGCCTGTGGGGCCCACGACACGTAATTTTGTCAAAGTTCTCAGAATCAAACCAAACTTGGCTCACAGGACCAGCGTATTGCTACGAGTCTGATGGCATAAGTTTCGTCTCGATCTGACGTGTGTACACTAAGTTACAACGAGAACAAGAAAGGTCAGATACGGGACGGCGTCCGCGGATACGCATTGATTACGGTGTGCACGCACATCTGAATCAACTTTCGTGAAATTCCGCACGTCCGTATCGACGACGCGCACGTATCTGTGAAGACCGCACGCGACCAAGTCGTCCCGTTTGGCGGAGCGTACTCAGTTCCGGGGTAAAACAGGGCGTTAGTTTTCCGGTTTTTGGATCGCGGTTCGCGATTGCCACATGACGCGATGCACCGAGCGGTTTATACGGGCACCGAGAGGGTCACGCAGGGTTCACGATGCAACAGACAAAATCGAAAATAGGATAGCGAGGAGAGAGAAACAGGTACATAAACAGGGCTCGAGAAAATGCATTTTCTCGTGTCCGACACGACACGAAGTGTCCGGATCCTGTGTCCTAGGGTTAGGGTTTTGAGTCACTGCGACCAGAGCTGAGGCGGAGGGGGCGGTGCTGCGGCCGGAGGCGGGCCGGAGGGGCTTGGGCGGCACTGGCAACGCTGGCCGGATGCGGCAGCACGCGGCAGGCGGCCGGAGGCGGCGGAGCTCTGGCCCGCTGCTGCTTCTCTCGAGGGTGGAGGGAGGAGGAAGAAGAGGGGGCTGGGGGCTACGGCATCGCCGGCGGAGCTAGGCGGGAGGCGGTGGCGGCGTCGCGGCAAGGTGGTCGGCGGGAGGGTGGCGGAGGCCGGAGTGGTGGAGGGATGGCCGGAGCTGGAGAAAGGAGGGCGGACGAAGGCGGAGAGGAGAGGGTTTATATAGCGGCCGAGGGAGAGGGAGAGGCAGACGGTGAGGGGGAGAGGAACCGGAGGGTCGACGGCGGACGTTCGGGAAGCCGGAGCGGCGCGGCTGCCGGCGGTGGGAGGTGAGGGGTCGGCTGCTGTTCGTTTGGGGGAGAAGAGAGGGCTAGCGGGTTCGGGTTTGGGCGGACGGGTTCGGTCGGGCTGACCCGACCCGACCCACTAGGGCGGTCGGTCCGGTCGGGTTCAGCTGGACTGGGTTCATGCCGGTTCAGCCCGGTTTGAACCCGGTTCAGCCCGGTTTGAATTAATTTAATTTTTAAAAATAGTTTTCTGGCTTTTAAAAATATTTTCGGGGTCCAGTAAATTCCCAGAAAATTATCCTATGTCTAGTTTTTCATTTTACACCATAAAATATTATTTTTATAATATTTTAATATTATTAAACATCATTTAAAAAATCAATTAATAATTAAAACACCTTAGTTTAATTAGAGAAAAATTCCAGAAAAATACAGAAAATTCAGGAAAATCCAAATTAAAATTCTTGAAAATCAGGGGGTTTACACATAACCCACGAACGAGCTTTCAAAACTGAGAAAATCAAAACAAAGTCCAAAGACGTATAAGTTAGGCTCTGATACAAATCTGTCATATTCCGATCTCGTGCAGGCTAATCGACCGTCCCCGCTAGGCGAGAATCACCGCGCTAGCGCTACAGCGGAACGATCGCTTCGGCCCATCTAGGCGTGATACCGCACGAGCGTGAATCGCACCCGTGCAAGGCCCTGGTTCATTGGCTGGCGGTAAGAAGTCTAAGCCACAAAGTCGCCCAGATTGTTCGAGTGCAGCAAAATTATAAACGCATAGGCGAGTTGGTAACGAGTTCACTAAGTCGATGATAGCGAAAGCAATGAATAACACAATTTGAAGTAATACAAACTCTTTATTAATATAAATAAGTTTTACAGGCGGCATATAGCCGAGATTACAAGTCGCTCAAGCCACTCTCTCAGAAACAGCAAAAGCGTGCCAAGTGGCTACATTTATGGAATGATACAGGCGATATTCAGGCGACGTTCAGGAGATGTTCCAATATTATGTCTTGTATATCTGCTTCAGTTCCGGATACAGCGTTCCAAGGCTCCAGAGTGAACTCCATGCCTTAGCACGTACAAAAGAGGCATCCGTACCGAACGAGATTCTTCCGCACCCTGCAAACGATCTAGTGGATTATCAGTACATTGAATTCACTGGTGGGGAGGCTACTCGTCCGCTCGACAAATCCAAATATGTAATATAGGTTTCGTGCACCAACTACTTGGTTGTCTTTCTAGTATTGCCTTAGGATCAGTTTCATGCCATAGATGAATAGCCTATCTCGTATGGCAGTGCGTCGTGCGATATAAGAGAAAACATGGCAGAACTTACCAACTTACCACTTGTCCTTCCCTGTCCAAGGCAACCAAGTTAATTCAAACACAAGCATATATAAGATGAATCATGCATTAGCATACGCAAACACAAGTGTTTCGTGCGAGATTTTATATCGGGTGCACGAGTCCTTCTATTTAATTTATGTAACAAAAGTGTACTTTTACTCAGATTCAGTAATGATTAACAGATTTATTATTCTTTTATCAGGATACTTGGATTTAGATTCATAGATACAATGCAATGACTCGCACAAGGATTGCCGCTAAGCGAGTATGATCATGTATGCACAGGAGTCGCTGGCGTAGCCATTTATGGACATAGTCGTAATAAGACGGTGGTCCCGATGCCCCGGTAACCCGACCGAACTTATCCGTGCTAGGAATAAACTAGCGTGACTACCAGATCTTCCCCCTAGGCCGGATCGGTCCCGGGGCCCCGACGCTCCGTCCGAGGAGATCAAACTTGTGCACAAGCGTCTGTGACTGAATGAACGAGTTCTTTGATTGTTCTTTCATTATTCTGAGTAAACGACAATGGTTGTAGGCGCAGGTCATGATCCTCGCTATAAGCCATCCTAGACCGTTCGTGACTCAGTGGTTTATTTAATCTGAATTTCACACAAGTTGATATAACAATCCATGATTCATTGTTCAGACGCAAATTGACATGATGAGTTCCCCTGGTTCATGGATTGCCTTGGCGACCTAACGATCTCAGATACTTTCAATGTCCATACTTTCACGGAACGACTATTAGATAGTCTTCCTGTGGTTTGGATGAAAATAAAGCAAGATAGCATTCACTAGATATTGGCATGTAATTTATATGACAAGCACTGAATAGAGGCAATACATAAGCAGGCAAGCATGCATTTGTACAACATAAGCATTCACATTAGCTCGGGCCCGAAGGTAAGCAGAGTAGTAAAACCGTAAGGGAACTTTTCGAGTGACATGAGCTAGAGTCGTGCAGTATAAACAAGTGAACAGTGCACTAAGAAAAGCATATACATATCGATCTATCGAGGCATAGCAGTGCACAACAAAGTATGTAATGTTCATATCATTCTATCGAGGCATAGCATGGTCCAGTTGCTTAAGACAAAGTTAGCATGCGAAGGTCTGAATATAAGCAATGTTTCATTTCCATGTTCTAACACAAGCAGTACAAGTTGGGATTATTCACTTAGCTAGGTGCGTTGGATTCTTATTAGCATGCATGAGGTGATTCACCTAGCGACTAGCATGTATCGTTCCATGTTTTAAGTGTGCTGGCTAAACAAAGACAAGTTCACCTTTGCCAACCACCTAAGCGATGATTCGTCTCGGTTGAGCGATACTCCGAGAGAGCCTCTAAAAGCCTAAGCCAAACTTGTCACGACCCGCACCCGGTGTAAGGGTACTAGTCGGAAACAACGCCCAGCCTACGCCGCAGAATCGGCGGTAGAACGCTGTCTAGATAAACTATCTAACAATATAATGAACCACCAATAATGATAGTATACTCAATCACAGAACTAAGGTGGAAATGAGCACGAATCAGATAAAGAATAGAATAGTCACAATACAACTCATGAGTCTAAAATAATACATCAATGAGTCTGAAGAAAAATACAGAAATATGCTGGAGACAAATCCAGTACAAAAGAATACTACAAAACTATAAAGCTACAACTCCAGGGTCAACTGTCTCAGTTGGGATAAGTCCCTCTTGAGCCAGGGTCTCAGAATCTAAACCTACAACATCCTGGGGTCCATAATAGGTAGGGTACTCCTCAGTGTCATCTGAAAAAATATATCCAGTCAGGAAAGGAGCAGAGTACAACCCTGACAGCAGTTCTCAAATAATGATAAAAACTATATAACAGTAAGTAGCTGTGGATAAACAAGATGCATAAATAGATACAAGAAATGTATAGACAATAAGGAAGTACTGGAAAGAAATACAATAATGAACAATATGCTGATAGAACAAGAATACTAATGACTAAGTGTGTGAGTACTAGCTTTAACATGTGATCGGCTTAGGAACTTGCACAAGAGTATAATGGCCTGGCTGATTATACGTGCGGTGTATGATCAACACTCACAAGGAACAAGACATGCACAAGGAGGGTATGATCATATATCTACACTAAAATACTTCCCACCCCGACTGGTATAATAGATCCAACCACGGTACGTTATGGCACTAGATTCTCCAAGAAGATAGCTAGTCTCTCCGAGAATCGGTGTCTGTACATGTACAAGATAACCAATGAAACAATACTTGCACCATATACACCATATACCAAGGAATAACATCTCATGACAAGATCCGGATATACCAATCCGTGTAACCATAGTGTCAAGAGAACATGTATATCTACACTAGATACAACGAACATAGAGGATATCATAAATGATAAACTATCAGAGAATGTACTCGCCTGAAGTCCAATGAACAGTCTCACAAATGTCTGACTCGGTGCCTCGAAGACCTAGATATGGAATACCACATTAATACAAGGTCCCAGAAAGAGAACAAGTCAAACTAGGCAACTTCTATGTCAATAAGTCAATTCTAAGGTAAAAGTCAACTATGGTCAACTCTAAAGTCCACTAAAGTCAAACATGGTCAAACCCAAAGTCAACCTCACAAGACATCTATAAAATAATATAGAGATAAACTACAATAATTTAGGAATCAAATTAGATTCAAAAAGAACTCACACAAAGTATACTAATAATACAATTAATATATACCCTAAAATAATATATATACAACCCAACATTTATATAAATAACATAATATATTATTACAATTATTATTCCTCACAAAACACATATATATATACATATATATATATACAATTATAATATATAATATATACATTAAATCTGTCAAAGCGTCATTGAAAAACAGTGAATAAAATAGGATTAAATCAAAACAGTTTAAATAGTGACAGTCGGGACTGTCACCGAAGGACTGTCACCGAAACCCAAATAATAAACTGCCACTGCTTTGGTTTTCGTTGACAGTTAAACTGTCGCGGAAAAGCGTCGCAGAAAAGCTGCTGTTTCCCGCTGCTGCAATTAATGACAGGTTTGTCATTAATTGCCCGAAGGCTACAGCGGCTGCTATTAGTCGGCTAATTAATGACAGTTTTTACTGTCATTAATTCACTGTCACTAAAACAAGTTATATATATATAATTATATATATATAAACAGAATATATAAAACAATATATATATATATAAACAGAATATATAAACAGTATATATATATATAGATAAACCATTAATACAAAAATGTACATATATATATTAATATACACATAAACTTATACCTTCAAATATTTAACAAAGAACATATAATTTACATGGCTAGAAGCACACCTAAAATATTTACATTAATATCCAAATAATTACATAATAATTATAAATAATATAATTACACAATTAAACATACAAATATATTTTATAAAATATTTTATGTATAAATTATATTATTTAACAAGTAGTAACATATATATTTGCATGCAAGAAAGCTACATATTATATTGTACATTATATTAGCACACCCAAAATATAGATCTATGCTACATTAATTACTATAATAAATACACAAAATAAATATTTAATATCCATATATATATACTAATTATAAATGAAAAATTGAACCACAATTAATTAGATTTATACAAAAATACACACAATTGGAGAGTATCTCACCGTATCCCACTAGATCTAGGATACGCATGCGACACGAGTCCAACACACAACTAAATGCACCCCGAAGGACACAAACAGATCACAAATAATATTTATGAACAAATCAAAGCGTCAAAAGTAGATCTATGTGTCCGTGTCAAAATACGACATGTTCAAAGCCCCGTGTCGGAGGAAAACCCCCAAATGACACGTATCACCAAATAGTTGGGATACGAACCACAAGTATCCCAATATGGACACGACACTAGCCTCAAACACAAATCTCATGTCCAATTTGATCTATAGGATCAATTGACACACACACAAAAATGTAAATTCGGAATTCCAACAAAATTGACACAAAAAGTACCATAACTTTCTCCATGGGTCTCCTATGAACACAAAACAAAGTCCTATGGGTAGTACATACATATAGGTTGATTTTACATGATCAAATCTCAGATTTAGAAGCTATTTAAATAGGAAAATCTGAATTATACCTATTGGGAGATGGATTCCTAATGAAACCTCCAATTGAGATGAACTTGCTTCCAAATTGTAGATCCTTGCTCCTCTTTGTAGATCCTTGCTTCCTTCTTCTAGATCCTTGCTTCCTCCTTCTCTAATGGTGAATTGGAAAGAATTTGGAATGAATTTGGTAGGGAATTGGATTGGGAATGGAGGGAATTTGGTAGTGGGAGAATTCTAGATCTAGATTTGGAATGAGATGAGAGGAGAGAGAAATTTCCCCCCCTCTTTAATAGGCCGGCCATAGCCCCTCCCTCAAGCAATTATAAAATGTCCAATGTACCCCTTGGGGCCTCTCATGAAGAAATAATTAAGGAAGGAAGCTTCTAGTCTAATCATTTAATTAATTTAATCCATCTCCTTAACTATGGGCTTTCTAAATGGGCCAAGTCTAACTAATTAATTCATGTTGGTCCATGGGTCCAAACTAAACTAGTTGGGTCCACTAAAATAAGTCTAAAATAATTAAATAATATCTAACAATAATTAAATAATACAACAAAAATTATTTACCATGCACAATATTTATTTAAATAGGAAATTACTAAAATACCCTTTTTTCTAAAATGTGGTAGTGACAGAACTCCTGAAGGAATAAATCCGGATATCCTTTGCCTCAAACGAGTATTCTCGCCTGAACAAAGCAGGTCGGAATATTGAACTTTTGTCGTTTGAATAGGTAGTCCGCTTGAGCAGAACGGGGTGTTACATCATACACCACTCAGAAAAAAGTCTCGTCCTCGAGACTTACTGAGGCCAGGTCGTACTATCGCATTATGGAATCTATCCAAAGATTAACAATCGGCACCACTAGATCCAATTTGATATAATCTTCTACTCGATTCATATGTCGTATCACGTGTATATTGAGTCAGTCTTATTTGCGCCTTAGCGTGGGACATTGCTTAACGCGGAGTACGTTTCAATCGATCTTGCTTAACGATCTAAGGCTGAGGCAAACTTATACAAGTCGTTATACTTTTTCAGGTGGATATTCACTTGCACTAGCATTGAGATCAGCATATCGCAAGTCTGGATCGTGCACATATTCAAAGCGTCCTTCAAACATATGCATGTCAACCAACTTGGCGATAACGAAGTCTTAGCACGCGAGTTTCATATCTCTTTTAGTCTTGGATCGTGCACGCGTTCAAGACGTCCCTCAAACATATACATTTAACCAAACTTAGAGATAGTAAAATCAGACAAGCTACTTGCGAAAATCTCAAGGGTTTTGGTTTTATGATTCACAAAGACACTCCCAACAGGGTCCATCAAATTCTATATCATTTCCATTTTAACTCAATCTCAAGTATTTGCACTACCATTAAGCATGATCAATCCGATACCGACTAGCGTCCATCCATTCGGGTCAACTTAGCATGCGTTATTATTCTCAAGTCTAACCCTAAGTCTTGCTACCCCAGTTGTGATGCCTTATACAAGCAATACGGTAAAGTCGGTAGCACAGGTTCATTCACTCGGCACAAGGTCGTCTGCCTAATTGCTAGGTTAGCTCACAAGGTTATAGGTACAGGTTCAAGCATATGATACATCGTGCAAATTCGTCGCACGATGCTCGCCCCAATTCCTAGGGTCAAACCATTGTTCATTTGCACGGGGTATTCTACCCAAGCTCATTTTACTCAGATTTTTAAACATCGAGCACTGATTTTCCTACTCTCAATAACACATTCATTTGCACGGGGTTTCAAGTCCGTTCAGTAAAATCCACTACGTCCAAGATTCGATTCTAAGCCCATCTTAATTATAACTCTAATTCGTTTAACCTGATTTACGTATCCGTTCATAAAACCATCAAGCGTGATTTTCTTCCAGGTTCTAGGCTAACTTATCCTCAAAATATTTTTTGATCACGTGCATTCCAAGTTTGTCTTATCATGTTAAACCAAAAGTCAAGACGATCCATAAGTTGTCACGCTTCGGTCTTCCGCAAGTTCGATCACCAATGTTGGACGTGAGATCATCACGTCAATGCTCCCGCTGGATAATCGTCCTAATCCGAGCATGATGGATGTACGAGCATAAAATTACGCTCGCACAAGATAAGAACGTTTGAATGTTATGGTTATCTTTGGCACGATCGAGACACCTTATATTTTTACCAAGTCATGTCCGTTATGCAGTAATTTTAATTCGTCTATCAAAATCATCCAACTTCCCTGTTACCGTTCGGTAATTCCATAGTCTACTCCTTTCATTCCTTAAGCAACTAGTTTCAATTATTCAGACCCAAGTCTATTCTATATTTTGATACGTTCCATCCATCGAGTTCGTTTGGAATAATCATCGAACATGTTCCCATGAGTTCGATCATCCCCGTCGTACGTGAAATCACCACGTCGGCGCTCCCGCAACATAACCGTTCTCGTTGGGACTGATTTCAAGAGTTATCATTTTGAACTTGATTTCAAGACCGTTCTTTCGAACTCTAAGCCAAATCCATTTTCGTTCATCTTATTCATCGACACACAATATTTTTTTGGGCTAATTTCTATTCGAGTGATATTGTATTCAAGTTCAGTCCGTTTGTTCTAATCCAAAATTGCTCGCACAATCCTCAAGTTTCTAACAAGTTTCCTTAACCAAGATATTGATTTTCGTTTACGCGAATTTTAATTTGATATAAGCCTTTACTTCATTCAAGACATTTCCAAATCCGTTCAATCCAACTATCGCATGAGGCCTATGAATCCGTTTGGACATTTCTAAATGATCCATACACCACTCGTAATTGAGTCATCCAATTAAATCCATATTCGATTTGTATCTTCTGACATGAAGTACCGTTCGAGCTATTTCCAAAATCCAAGCACGGTTCACAATATTCGCCTAAGCGATAAATCCGAGAATGTTCTATCGGTTAGCGTTCTAAGTCTGATTTGCCTTATTCTAGAACGATATCCAATTCTTGTTTGCAACTAGCTTGGACCAAAGAGTCTTGGCGCACGATACTTTACACAAATTAGCCGAAAGACTATGTACGAAGCTAACCGTTCGGGACAATGTTCGATTCCGTACTAATCAGTTAGGCAAACATGTATAGGCAATTTGGGTTTGCACATAAGTCGCAAGTCTAGCTCGAATCTAATCCCAAAAGGACTAGTACAGGTTGGCACAAAGGCCCTTACAACACAATTTTATACAAGCAATCATACCATTCAAATGCATATTTTGAAAGTATTTAGACTCATTGTTGGAACATTTTATTTGGGACATTGAGAGAGAGTGTGCACATAACCCACGAACGAGCTTTCAAAACCGAGAAAATCAAAACAAAGTCCAAAGGCGTATAAGCCAGGCTCTGATACCAATCTGTCACGCTCCGATCTCCCGCAGGCTAATCGGCCATCCCCGTTAGGCGAGAATCACTACGCTAGTGCTTCTGCGGGACTATCGCTTCGGCCCATCTAGGCGTGATGCCGCACGAGCGTGAGCCGCGCCCGTGCAAGGACCTGGTTCGTTGGCTGGCGGTAAGAAGTCTAAGTTACAGAGTCACACAGATTATCCGAGTGCAGCGGAATTATAAACGCATAGGCGAGTTGGTAACGAGTTCACTGAGTCGACGATAGCAAAAGCAATAAATAACATAAGTTAAAGTAATACAAACTCTTTATTGATATAAACAAGTGTTACAGGCGACGTATAGCCGAGATTACAAGTCGCTCAAGCCTCTCTCTCAGAAACAGCAAAAGCAGTTCCAAGTTGCTATATTTGTGGAATAATACAGGCGATGTTCAGGCAATGTTTAGGCGGTGTTCCAATATTATGTCTTGTATATGTGCTTCAGTTTTGGACGCAGCGCTCTAAGGCTCCAGAGTGAACTCCATGCCTTAGCACGCACGAAGGAGGCATCCGCACCGAACGAGTTTCTCCCGCACCCTGCAAACGATCCGGTGGATTATTAGTACATTGAATGCACTGGTGGGGAGGCTACTCGCCCGCTCGACAAATCCAAGCACATAATATAGGTTTCGTGCACCAACTACTTGGTTGTATTTCTAGTATTGCCTTAGGATCAGTTTTATGCCATAGATGAATAGCCTATCTCGTGTGGCAGTGCGCCGTACGATATAAGAGGAAACACGACAGAACTTACCAACTTACCACTTGTCCTTCCCTGTCCAAGGCAACCAAGTTAATTCAAACACGAGCATATATAAGATGAATCAGGCATTAGCATATGCAAACACAAGTGTTTCATGCAAGATTTCATATCTGGTGCACGAGTCCTTCTATTTAATTTATGGAACACAAGTGTACTTGTTACTTAGATTCAGGAATGATTCAAAGATTCATTATTCTTTTATCAGGCTACTTGGATTCAGATTCATAGATGCAATATAATGACTCTTACACGGATTTCTGCTAAGCGAGTATGATCATGTATGCACAGGAGTCACTGGCGTAGTCATTTATGGACATAGTCGCAATAAGACGGTGGTCTCGATGCCTCGGTAACCCGACCGAACTTATCCGTGCTAGGAACAAACTAGCGCGACTACCGGATCTTCCCTCTAGGCCGGATCGATCCCGGTACCCCGGCGCCCCATCCGAGGAGATCAAACTTGTGCACAAGCGTCCGCGACTGAATGAATGAGTTCTTTGATTGTTCTTTCATTATTCTGAGTAAACAACAATGTTTATAGGCGTAGGTTATGATCCTCTCTACAAGCCATCCCAGGCCGTTCCTGACTCAGTGGTTTATTTAATCTGAATTTCACACAAGTTGATATAACAATCCATGATTCATTGTTCAGATGCAACTTGACATGATGCGTTCCCCTGGTTCGGGGATTACCTTAGCGACGTAACAGTCCCGGATACTTTCAATGTTCATACTTTCACGGAACGACTATTAGATAGTCTTCCGGTGGTTTGGATAAAAATAAAGCAAGATAGCATTCACTAGATGTTGGCATGAAATTTATATGACAAGTACTGAATCGAGGCAATACATAAACAGGCAAGCATGCATTTGTACAACATAAGTATTTGTCACGCCCCAGTCCCAAAAATACGTAGGACTAGGACACGTAAGCATGCCAGCCGCATGGATATGACAACTCTAATATATGGAAACTAAATCCACGCGTACGCTGTATTATGAATATCAATCCACAAGTGGTATAAACATATGTCACAAGTCACAGGGTAAAATCTAAATCTCATCCACCAAAATCATATAGAAATAAATAACCAGTATCTATGAAATTAGATCTCAATAAGAAGTATCTAAGGATGATAGTTGGATGGAAACAAATCCACTACCAACTCGAATATAAGAGCAAATACAATATGAGTATAACACCACAACACAATATAAGAATACCAGCTATCCATCACAGCTCGAAGAGAAGACATCCTCGGATCACATGTAACCATCCAAATCTGCACTCCTGCAAATACTCAAGAAAAGATACACCTGGCAGCGGACCAGGTCCTCAGAGGGACATAACAAGATACTTAAACACATGCCAATAAAGTACTGAAATAAATATCCAATGGGTCGCCTAACCGGCTAAAGTGAATGCAGTTTAAGAACAACTTTCCCAACGCGTGGGCTATCTGGCTAAAATAGGATTGGCATAGTTCTCTTGGAGATCCAGGGGCCTACAAAGGCACGACGTCTTTCGAACACCGGAGGCCCGCCTGATAATAATATAATATAGTGGTCATCATGACCGCGCATCTTCGGCGGAGCGTACGGGTTACACAAGGAAAGTGCAACGGAGCCCACACGTCTTACTTGTTATTCTCCCCACCCCATGCTCTAAGCATGTCACATCCATGACACAATAATACCTCTAATAACTGCCAAGTCTACTAGTATGCAAAGTTTCTAACAGCAGTTATTCCTAATGCACGGCCCACACGTACAGGAGGCCAACCTGCATGCAAGTCCGTGATCTACATGAGACTCACAACTCGTGTAACAACTGTGTCACGGCCAATGAACCTAAAGATGCTACATGATGATGGGGTAGTCTCATAAACAAGGTCAATGCAAATACATAAATAAAAATATACCGCGACGACACCGTCGCGCGCATTTTTATATAACAGTTAAAATATATGAAAAGACAGAAAATAAAGATGCATGCAACATATGGAATAAAAATAACAGTACAATGGCAAGGTATACTTGCCTGGCAAGGAAGCTGCAATGTACCAATAACCTGCTCCAGAAATCGCGCAGAACAATCCAATATCCTATGTACACATAAATATAATATAATAGAATCATTAGTCATTACACTAGCACATACTCAACCACATTTACACTGGAATCAGGGGGTATACTAGGTGTAACACTAGTCATCTAACACGGTCAATTATGTATTGAATTACACGGGTGTCGCGTCTCCAAGTACTGTACAAAATCAGTCAGTCAACGGACAGGTGTCTATGCCAGTACGTTAGTGTACGCAAGGCAAACAAATTCACAAGTTCTTAGGGTCAACATGGTCAAGGTAAGTATGGGATAGTCCACGATGTCCTAGGGTCATACAGTCTGAATATTTAGTCATAATTATCAATTAGCATTTACTTACATATATATTCATATAACTATATAATAATATAACCATTAATTTATTTTAATTTATTTAATTCTGGAATAATTAATCTAAAATCCTATTTTAATCTTATTATTCTAATTTTTATGTTAATTCCTAAATTTTGTCCAAAGAAACTGAATTTTATCAACTCGAGACTCATGGCACGCAAATCGAGGCGATCTGTTGACCAAAAAGTCAACCGATACAAACTCGACTTTCATGCATGATTTTCTGTAGATTTCAGCATCAAAAATATACTGGAATTTATGGCTCGTCTGAATTCAAATTCGTTTGAGAATTGTGGCACATACAAATTTTGTATTGTGCACCGATGGTTAAATTCTAACCTAGAAGTTCTACAGAATTAACAGTATATAAATACTTCGAAATAAATTCTGGGAAAAATATATGTCGATGATCTCGACATTAGCTTTCCGAAACTTTAAACGGTTCATGATTCTGATTCCTGGTTCTCCCGAAATCGCGAAAACATCGAAACATGTCTATTTTCGGATATGCTGTGCTCTACGAATTTTCCAGAATTTAATACTAATAATTTAGAAAAACAATTTATATTATCAGAAAGCTAACCTCATTATCGTTCTAACAAAAAAAACTGGAGCATGTTTGGAGTCCGGAGCTAGGAGATATCGTCTTTTTAATTCGTCATAACTAGTAGAAAATGAGGCTGAATTTATGACGAATTTTGACTATTTTTTTGGACGAAAAAGAGAGGAATTTGGGAAAGAAAAATATGAAGGATGAGGTATTTATAATGGTGGACACTACTTAATTAAATACGAATAGGATTGGTTAATTTGGATAGGATTATGATGAATTTAAATAAGGATAGGATATGCATGAAGTTGATTTTCTAGTAGGTTCAGGATTTGAATTAATTTAAAATAGAGTTTGAATTTATCTCAATAATTCATAATCTTAAATATAATTAAAGATAATACAAATAATTTATAAAATCTTATTAATATCTATTAACACTAAATTAGTATCTATCTAATATTAAGACTATATATATCCAAATAAATCCTAAATAATTTTAAAATCTAAATAAATTTCTTAAAATTCTAAATAAATTACAAAAAGTATAATTAAATATTTTAAACTAAAATAAATATTTGGTAGGAACGACATGCAAGTATGGTCGTATAGTAAATCATAGAAGTCCTAAAAATTTGTGTTTTCTAAGTTTTAATTACCAAAAATTCTAGAAAAATCTCCAAAAATCTAAAATAACCTAAAATAATTCTAAATAAATATTTATATAAGTAAATATATCAAGAAATTTATTTTCTAATTAACTAAGAGCATATTCTAAATAAATTCAACATATATAATAAATATAATAATATAAAATATACACAAAATATCTATTTTGGGTGAGAGAGTTTACAGCATTCACATTAGCTCGGGCCCGAAGGTAAGCCGAGTAGTGAAACCGTAAGGAGACTTTTCGAGCGATATGAGCTAGAGTCGTGCAGGGTAAACAAGTGAACAGTGCATTAAGAAGAGCATGTACATATCGATCTATCAAGGCATAGCAGTGCACAACAAAGTATGTAATGTTCGTATCATTCTATCAAGGCATAGCAGGGTCCAGTTGTTCAAGGCAAAGTTAGCATACGAAGGTCTGAATATAAGCAATATTTTATTTCTATGTTCTAACACAAGCAGTACAAGTTAGGATTATTCCCTTAGCTAGGTACGTTGGATTCTTATTAGCATGCATGAGATGATTCACCTAGCGACTAGCATGTATCGTTCCATATTTTAAGTGTGCTGGCTAAGCAAAGACAAGTTCACCGTAGCCACCCACCTTAGCGATGATTCGCCTCGGTTGAGCGATACTCTAAGCGAGCCTCTGAAAGACTAAGCCGAACTCCTGAAGGAACAAGTCTGGATATCTTTTGCCTCAAACGAGTATTCTCGCCTGAGTAAAGCAGGTTGGGACATTGCACTTTTGCCGTTTGAATTGGTAGTCCGCTTGAGTGGAACGGGGTATTACATTCTGAGGCCGAGGAATTGCCTGAGTTAGAGTTATTTCTCTTCGAGCAGTTTTCAGAGGACATCGCAGAGGATCCAGTTATGGGAGAGCCAGTACATGGAGTTGCTCCCAACCTTGATCATCAGCCTGCTGATGGTGGTCAGGGTGACCCTCGGGAGGGTGAGTATGCCGAGGAGGCAGTTTCTGGAGGGGAGGAAGCTGTAGATATACAGCCAGCACCAGTGGTTCCATTGAGGAGGAGCGATAGAGAACGTCGACCATCTATGAGATACTCACCGGTGAGTATATTCTACTGACTGACGGGAGAGAACCCAAATATTTTACAGAGGCTATGGAAGACGAACACAGACAGGAGTAGATGGAGGCCATGCAGGAGGAGATGATTTCCTTGGAGGTCAACTCTACTTATGATCTGGTGCGGTTGCTAAAGGACAAGAAAGCTTTAAAGAATCGATGGGTATTCAGAGTGAAGCAGACAGATGATGCTACTCGCCCTCGATACAATGTGAGGCTGGTAGTAAAGGCTACGATCAGTGAAAAGGCGTAGATTATGATGAGATCTTTTTGCTAGTCGTCAAGTAGTCGTCTATACGGGTGGTACTAGCATTAACAACCAGTTTTGACTTGGAGGTCGAGCAAATAAACGTGAAGACATCATTTCTCCACAATGATCTTGAGGAGGAGTTGTAAATGGAGTAGCCAGAGGAATTCTGTGAGAAGGGCAAGTCATATTTGGTCTTTTGGTTGAGGAAGAGTTTGTATGGTCTGAAATAGGCTCCGAGGCAGTGGTACAAGAAGTTCGAGTCATTTATGGGGGACCATGGCTATGTACGGACGACGTCGGATTATTATATTTTTGTGAGGTACTTCATCGAGGATGATTTTATCATTTTGTTGATTTATGTTGATGACATATTGTTGGTGGGTCACAAGGATAGCAGAGTTGAAGCACCAACTGGGCACGGACTTCTCTATGAAGGATTTGGGCTTAGCGAAGACTATTCTTGGGATGGAGATCAATCGAGAGAGAGAGTCCAAGCTGCTACACTTGTCCCAAAAGAAGTACATTCACCGGGTACTTTATCGTTTTGGGATAAACGAGTCGAAGAAAGTGAGTAACCCCCTTGTGGCTCACTTTAAGTTCACTGAGGAGCAGTGTCCATCTACCGAGGACGAGAAGAAAGATATAGAGCGAGTTCCATATACCTCAACCGTGGGGAGTCTTATATATGCTATGGTATATAAGAGGCCAGACATTGCTCACGCAGTCGAAACAGTTAGCAGGTACACTTCCCATCCTGGAAGGGTACATTGGAGTGGGGTCAAGTGGATTCTACGATATCTTCGGGGTACTGCTGATTGAAGACTTTTATTTGG
This sequence comes from Iris macrosiphon, assembly GCA_036927795.1. Lineage (NCBI taxonomy): Eukaryota > Viridiplantae > Streptophyta > Magnoliopsida > Asparagales > Iridaceae > Iris > Iris macrosiphon. The sequence continues at coordinate 228,100,290 of JAYESA010000006.1, forward strand.
GGGTGGCGAGCCAAAGCTGGTTGGATATACTGACGCTGATATGGCTGGAGATGTAGAGATGAGACAATCGACTTCGGGCTATATCCTGATATTTGCTGGTGGAGCAGTATCGTGGTTGCCGCATTTACAAAAGTGTGTTGCTTTATCGATGACAGAGGCAGAATACATTGCGGCGACGGAGGCTTGCAAGAAGTTATTATGGATGAAAAAGTTGTTGCAGGAAATTAGACTAAAGCAGGAGCAGTATCCTTTACTTTGCGATAGTCAGAGTGTTATTCACCTTGTGAAAAACCAGATATTTCATAGCCGGTTCAAGCACATTGATACCCGGTATCATTGGATACGAGATATGTTTGACAAGAAGGAAGCGACGCTTGAGAAGGTTTATAAAGATGACAACGGAGCAGATATGTTCACAAAGGTTCTACCAAGAAAAAAATTTGAGTACTACAGGCAGATCGTCGGGATGACGATCCCCTCCACATAGTTGTAAAGGAAGAGATTTATTGGAGTGGGTGGGGTTCCCAACCTATGTGAAAAATACTCCGGAGTAGGATTAAGTATTTCTACTTATAATAGGAATACCTCAATTTATTTGGATTAGATATTCCTAAATATAATAGGAATATCCCAATGGATTTGGATTGGATATTCCTACATATAATAGGAATATGTCAATGAATTTGGATTTGGATTGGATATTCCTATCTATAATAGGAATGCTAGTTGTGGGTTTGAGGCTATATATAGGTGTCTTCTGGCCCTAAAATAGATCTCTCTCTCTCTAAAAAAAATATAGCAACAAGGAGAGAAAAAGAGACAAGAGTGCCATTGCAACATTGGAGAGGAGAAAGAAGGATTTGAGTCCGTTTCAAAGAAGGAGATCAGTTTTATGTATTTTTCGTTGTCTTTATTCTTCGTGGATATAATCTATTTTCTGTTCCAAAAGAGTTGTGGTGATCCGTTTGGATCAGTAAGAAGTTTGTAAGGAGTCAGTGTATTTCTTATTCCATTAGTGGAGGATTTTCAGGGTTGGACTCCGATCGTCCCGTAATTTTTCTCGCAAGTGTTTTCCATGTCAAAAATCTCTGTGTCTGCGTTTTGTATTTGGCATTTTTGGTTTGTGCATTTTGCTCGATTCTCTCACAGGTACTCTCTGGTTTGGGAAATGGTTTTCGCACTTCCATTACCAATACTATGCTGACGATCTTTTGGTCTTTGTGCACCCTTCTGAGGATAGTATGCAGAACCTGGCTTTGGTGATATCAGAACTTGGTAGGCTTTCTGGGTTGGAACTGAATAGAGATAAGCGTCGGATCTATATTAACCGATTATGCAATGATAAGGAGAGGCTCCAACAGATTATCCAGATTGAGGAGTGTTCCTTGCCGGTTAGATACTTGGGACTACCGCTTACTATCGCTTATGCTAAAGCTACGGATTGTAGTAGCCTCTGGGATACCATTCGTTCCAGGCTGGATAGTTGGCAGGCTATTATGCTATCTTTTGGGGGTCGTATTTAGCATGTGCGGTCGGTGATTTCGGCTATTGTCAACTTTTGGATGCATGCTATTTTGCTCCCAGTAGGAACCCTAAAGAAGATTGATCGTTTCTGTGCTATTTCATATGGAGGGGAGGAATTCATGCTTTAGGGTGGAAGAAGATGTGTCGTCCAAAGAATGAAGGCGGAGTTGGAATCAGAAGCTTGGACACTCTGAGCGAAGTTTTGACTTTCAAACTTTCCCGACGTTTCCTAGCTGGTGAGTCCCTATGGACTAGGTGGATGAGGAATAAATATGCTGCTAAAATAATTTTTTGGGACCTCAAGACAGACAATAACTTCTCGGTGTAAACACCCAATTTTTTTTTAAAAATTAAATATTAATTTTTGAGATTTTTCTGTAATTTTTTAATTATTTAAAATAAATATTCTTCAAAGGATTAATATTTTTAGGAATTAAATTAATATTAAAATATTGTAAAAAATATATTTTTGATTGTAAAATTATATTTTAGATATTGTGTAATTTTTTCTGAAATTTATTGGGCTCAAAAACTATTTTTTAATAGCTAAAAATATCATTTTTAAATAAACCAAAATAAACCAGACTGAACTAGATTGAACTGAACCGAACCAAACCAAATTAAACCAAACTGAACATAACCCAACCCTAATGGGTCGGATCTAGACCCGACCCACAACCCGCCAACCCAACCCAATGTCACTCCCAGTCCCAAAATACGTAGGACTAGGAATACGTAAGCATGACCGCCGTATGTATATGGCAACTCCAATATATGGATACCGTAATACACACGTACGCTGTAATATGAATAATAACTCACATGTGGTATAAATATTGTCACAAGTCACAGGGCATAACTAATCTCATCCACAGAATCAAAAATAAATAAATAACCAATCTACTATATAACTGAATCTCAATATGAAGTATCAGAGAATGATAGTCGGGTGAAAATAAATCCACTGCCAAACTAGAATATAAGAGAAACCATATAAGAACACCTAATGAACAATGAGACTCGAAGAGAAGACCTCCTCGAAAGAGAGATAAGTAGCAAGTCCTGATCCGTGCTCCTGCAAATAGTCAAGATCGTCTACACCTGGAAAAGGACCAGGTCCTCAGAGGGACGTAACAAGATACATAGAAGCATGCCAATTTAAATAAAATAAACATGCATAATAGGTAGAGAATATATAAGTACGCTATACAAGACAATCTATATGAATGCATAATGAGGACAACTTTTCGACGTGTGGGCTTGGGTAGGCTACTCGATCTAATTCTCACAACTCACACACACGGCAGGGACATCAGAAATTGACATACCTCGGGGGTAGCGACCAGCGCGACACCAGAAATCGATATACCTCGGGGGTAGTGACCAGTGCGACACACTACTATAGTGCGTGCTAGATACTACGGTTTACCAGAGTGGTTATAGCCCATACGCCTACTGATTATCCTCCCCTCCCATGATACTATGTGTCAAGTGTGTGTCAACATATATATAGTACATAATTATGATTGAAATAAAAATACACATGCAATGAACATATAAAATATAATAAGCATGCAAAGTACTGTAAGCAATTTGGCAAGGTATCTTGCCTGGCAAGGAAGCTGCAAAGTGTAACGTCCAGAAGTCATGGACACAGGATCAGAAACTATGGCCTCCTAATAGACATCCCCGGATGTTAAAATAAACATCACCAATATTTCCAGAATAAGCGAGATATCTAGAAAACACTACCATTTCGTCCAATTTGGACACAGGGGCAAAACGGTAATTTTGGATCAAAACGGGATCCATATGTGGTCCACTTTGTACCGAAAAGTGTGACAGGGGTAAAGGTCTCTAAAAGGGGCAAATAATAGGTCAAACTAATTCTAAACTTCAATACTAACTTAACTCTACGTCCAATTTTGGATTCCGGTGAGCCAAACACAAATTCGCCCAAAAAGTCAACCGTATGGCCCGCAAATAGGCGACTTAGTCAACTATCTCAGAATCACGTAAAACTTGGGTCATAGGACCAGCGTGATACCAAGAATCCAATGGCGCAAGTTTTGTCGTATTCTGACGAGCGTACACTAAATGGTGCAATATTTTACAAAAGTTACGATACGGGGCCTTTTTACGGATACGGGATGATTCTGACGCGCACACACGTCCAAATCAGTTTTCGCAAAAGTTCACACATCTGGACATACCATATGCGTCTTTCGGTGCAACTGGTATGCGACGAGGCGGTCCTGCTTGGCGGGGGGGCGCTCCGTATCACAAATTTTTTTGTTTCAAAAATAAGTTTTTTTGAATTTTTAACCTAATTTAATTCTGATTCTAACACATAGTAAAATAAATTAATTAACAAAGTTCGATCTCGGTTATGTGGTCTTCACATAGCAAAAAGAAAATTTAGATTTGGATGTCTATGGTGGAAGATATGAGTCTTTAAACATGGGTCATCGTAACAGATTTCTGCAGTATAAAAGTTATGGTTTTTCTCCAAACTTGGCGTCAATTTTTACCTAGGGTTACGCGTTGTTCGGTGGAAACTAATATACAGAGTTAGAAGGGGGATAGATCTTGAACATACCGGTGAAAACGGTGTCAAATTTGGTCGAGCGAGGAGGCGGGAATCAGCTTGTGAACAGAGGTACGTTGCAGCAATTTTCTGCGCTGGTGCTTGCGGGTATTGCCGCGGCGGCGAGCGGCGGGCGGCGAGCGGCGGTGGCTGCGCAGTAGCTGGACTGCGACGCGGGTTTGTCTGGGGTCGATGCGGGATGAAGAAGATTAGCTAGGGTTAGGTTTTATAGATATTATATATAGAGAGATCGAGGGAGAGGGGAGCTGGTGAGGGTCGCGGGCTGTGTACTGCTCGCGGGGTGGGGGTAGGTGATTAGCTGGGTAGTTTAGGTTTAAGGGGGTCGGGTGATTAGGACTTAAGAACTATTAGAATTAGGGTTAAGGGTTTTTAATAATTAGGATTTATCTTTTTCTTTTCTTTTTCCTATTTCTTTTCTCATTTCTATTTCTTTTTTTTCTTTTCTTAATACTATTACTAAAATTATTATTATTATCATATACAATAACTATTTATTATTTACGTATATTTTTTAGGTATAAAAAAGAAATATATTTGTACCCAAATTAAAATCTTAAAAATCTAACACTCTCCCACAAGGATCCCAAAAATAGTTTTGTGCAAAATTTCTAAATGTGTATTTATCTAGGTAATTAAATCAATAATATATTTTTTAATTAACTAAGGGAATAATATAAATAAATTCAATGATTAATTAATTAAATATAATATTTAAAAATATGGAGTTTTATACCCGATCCACTAACAACTAATACACAGTAACCGAAGAAAATAGAATCTCGATCGATTGATCTCTGTCGCAACCCGCCGGTCGTTCACCTCCCCCCCCCCCCCCCGCGACCACCGGCCGATCAACCCCTCGGATTCTTCTTTCCTGCAACCGCCGGTCTCACCCTATAAAACCCCACTGCCATCACCACTCCACCCTCATAGCATCTCGACAACTCCAGCCACCTCCCCGCTGCATCCCCGACCAGCTCCGGCCACCGACCGCTGCCACGACCCCGACGACTCCGCCGTGACCCCGACGACCCACCGATGACCCACGACCACCACCTCAAGAGTCGCAGCTACCCGCCGCCGCCGACGACGTGCACCGCCGTGCCGCCATCGTACACGCGTAGCACAACGCGGCCGACCCCTGCTCCGCTGAGTTTTTCTTCCTCCTCGCTGTGTCGATTTTCGAACGACTTATTATAATGAGTTCGCTGTATGACTCTCTCGAACCCTGTATAATTAGATTAGGGTATCGTGTCATGTGTCGATCGTAAACCGCGACACAAAAATAGAAAAAATAACCCAAATTTTGGAGTTCAAAAACTGTCCCGAAGTCCCATGTTCATGGCTGTTTTACGTCAAACCTAGTTAATAATTCTAAATTTTACTTAAACAATAAATTAGAAAATATAACCAAGTTTTAAACCCTGTAATTAGTTTATTTTTATTTGCTGTAAGTTGTGTTTTATTCGCGGGTAAAGTTGACCAAAAACTTGGTTTTCAAAACTCAAAATTTCCCGAAACTGGGTGCATCCCGCTAAACGAGACAACTTCGTCTGACCAGAGCTTTGGCACACGTACTGGCCCTTCGAGATAATACATGCTGCTATGGGTTTCCTAGAGCCTATCGTAGTTTCAGCCTGAGTATGATTAATGCTCTCATTTGTATTTCACATAGATGGTTACATAGTTTGCCCTGTTGATATATTTTATTTACTGTATTTTATTTGGCTTGAGTTATTCTTGTACCTTGCTATGTCCCCTGAGGACCTGGATCCGGATTATGTCCCCAGGTATAACCGAGGAGATCTACCCCGAGATATACGGGACAGGAGCAGACATTGGAGTAGTACCAACACCATAGGACGAGGTAATACCAGAGAATTTTTCCTGAGTATTTTTTTATATACTCAGTTATTCCTGTTTCTTGATACTCTATTTCTTGTCTTGTGGATTACTGTATTAAACTCATTATCGGGTTATTCTCCAAAATATTGTTATTGAGACTTGTTGGATTATATTTCTCTTTTGATTAGTCTGACATTTTGAATTATGTTTATCTTCTGTGGATGAGATTAGAATTCGACTATGACATGTATCATAGACCATTATATTTGTTTTACAGCTTAAGTATACTCTAACGGATCCATTAAATTGGGTTTGCCCATTGGAGTATGTTGTTGGTCATTGCCGCGTGGCTAGTCCCTCGGTATTTTGGGACTGGGACGTGACATGGTTTTTTGTGGTGGCCCATGCAGGTCTACGACTATATTATTCAGTTTCAACTAAGGGACCGAGAAACCCTGCGATTAAGATAGGATAAGTTATAGGATCTCATCCACTTGATTGATACATTCTTGACCTCTATATCGACGTCAAAATAATTTTTTGACTTGCATCCTGCCTTGATTCCTCTGTGCGCCTCTTATAGTTTATTTTGGATGCAGAATAATGGATCCACAAGCAAGCGACGAGACTACCGCAGGAATACCATAAGTTACAGTTGTCACCTACGACGATGGAGTGACGCCATTAAGTGGAGATCCCTCCACTCACCAAAGCAATCAAGCAGATCAACTCGCCTCGAGGTTCCAGCGAGACGATATTCCACCACCGCCGTAGTTTACTCTGCCGATGCCTATTTTTCCATCAGGACAGCCTATGGATGGTCAGCAGATGTTGTCACACCCCAGTCCCAAAATGTAAGGAACTAGACCACGTGGTATTGGCCAGCTGACACGTCACTAAGGGTTTAATCCATTTTTATGGACCCAAAGGAACGTGCTACGCTGTCCTAAAATATGACAAGTCTAATACAGTAAATCTATCTCATCCATAGAAATATCAAGAAATAGTGCTGAATATATACAATGCTGCGTCTGAAAATGTCATAGTACACATCTTGTGGGAACAAGCCCACTACAAAAAAATAATAATAGTACAAAAAATAAGATAGACTAAAGTATCGTCTATCTAGGAAAATAGCTCCATCTCCAGATTGTACGAGCCTCTAGGATCAGGTAGATTCTGATGGTGTCTCCTCTAGCTCTTCCTCTGTGGCATGCCTGGTCTCCTGTCCAGGCCCATATACCGTAGGGTAGAAGGCCTCATCTAAATCTGGAAGGGAACCAGGTCCTCAGTGGGACATAACAAGATACAGAAAAACAACAAGCCATGTATGTAAATACTGAATAAATAAATAAATACAGGGTGCTAACCATCTAAGTGAATGCAAGTAAAGACCTTGTAGTACGCATGGGAAAGTGTAGGCTTGACATATGCTGACTTAATTCACCAATCGTGTTGACTGGCTAGTATATGTGTCATATGCCCCCGGACACACGGGTAGCTCTGCAATCGACCATCTCCGAGGAGCATGGTACGAAGGATAAAAGACTCATGGAGTGGGTGTCCCATACGTCTACTAGTTATCTTTCCCGCCCAATGTAACTAAATGCCAAGTCGTAATTATTCTTGAATTTTCCTGATTTTATGCTAAGCCGTGATGCATGTCACACGTACTAGTAGCTAATCAAATACGCAGCTCGCATCCCAATATGTATTACAACCATGTTGCGTGTTCCCGTGACAGGGTCTAGGAGGATATTAGGATACCCTCACAGTTGTTGGTGAGTCTATAAAGACTAAGTTAATTATACTACGGGTCAACGTATCTGTTGACTGTACCCGAGGCAATCTCAGGTACTCACAGTTATATGAAATTTTAGGAGAAAATAGCATATAACAACATTTAAATTTAAACAGTAACTTGGCAAGGTATACTTGCCTACTTCTTGATTATGTTGAAAATCTGGTCTCACAGTCAGGTCTGAGAGGTCTTGTGACAGGGGATCACTGACTGTACTGGAGATGTTTTCTGTTTAAGATATTACAGGGCTTGTAAATAATTAAATAAATGGGTACAATATATTAGTATATATATATTTATGTAATATATATAGAAGTCAATATATATATATATATATATAGTCATATATGTATATATATATACATATAGATATAACATTTAGATATTTATATAGCATATGATATTAGGTACATAATTAAAGCATATATAAATATATATATATATATATATATATATATATATATATATATATATATATATATATATATATATATATATATATATATATATATATAAAATAGGTATATATATACATATATATAAAATAAAGAAATAAAAAGACATACCTATAATATATTATAACATATATATGTAATATGTATATATACATACATATAATAAAAGAATGAAAAGGCATACATATATATATAAATACATATATAATATATAGATATAGATATACTTATATGATATTTAAATATATATGAATAATACAGAATATATATATATATATATATATATATATATATATATATATATATATATATATATATATATATATATATATATATAAAGAAAATATTATATATAATAATATATATATATATACATTGTATATATATATATATATATATATATATATATATATATATATATATATATATATATATATATATATATATATATATATAAAAAAAAACAGAAAATAAAAAGATGCATTTTTATACTATATATAATACTGTATTAAGTATATATATTATATATATATATAGTAATATAGTAATATATATATATATATATATATATATATATATATATATATATATATATATATATATATATATATATATATATATATATACAAATACAAATACATATAAATAATAAATAAATAATAAAAAGAAAATGAAAAATACAGAAATATAAATACATATGTATTTATTTACTGTATACTGTATTTAAATATTTAATATATAATTAAATATATATAATAACATATATATTAATATATATATTAATATATATAAATATATACATATATATACATACATATATATATATATATATATATATATATATATATATATATATATATATACATATATACGTACATATGGATATAAATATATATTTACGTATTATACAGGTATTTTATACCTGACAGGTCGACAGAGGGGGCCCACAGCTAGTCGCCGGCGGGAGGACGGCGGAGAAGGAGGCGACGGCTGGCCGGAGGTACGATGGCAGTGGCAGTAGTGTTTAACAGCAGCAGCAGCAGCAGCGGTGGCTTGCGGGGGCTGCTGTGGCCAGGGTGGTGGCGGAGGGGGCGGTGCAGGCGGATGGTTTGACGGAGGGAAGGGTGGCGAAGGGCCTGGTGGGGGTGGCGGAGGTCAGGGGTGGCGGTGGTGGCGGGTGGAGGTGGTCGGGATGGGGGTGGCAGTACTTGTGCGGGTGAGGGCGGAGGGGCTGCGGGGGTGAGGGCGGCGGCTGGGGGCGTCGTGGGGCGGTGGAGGCAGGGGGGTTCGGCGGAGGGCGGTGGGGCAGAGCGGATGGGGGTGGTGGCGGTGGTCTACTGTGGCGGAGGGTGGTGCTGGGAGTGGTCGGGTAGTGGAGTAGTGTTGTGGATGTGGTGGTCGGGTCGGGTCTGTGGAAGCTCAGGGCGGCGCTGGCGGTGGCCGGAGGGGGGTGGCGGTGGTCGCAGGGAAGGGCAGGGAAGAGGCGAAGGGTTTGGTGGCGGTCCGGTGGGCGGAGGGTGGCCGTGCTGGTGGTGGGGTGTGTTCGGAATGAGGGGGGGAGGGTGCTGTATTTATAGGGTTAGGGTTGAGTGGCATGGGTAGTAATTAGGGTGAAGTCTAGGGTTATTTTAGGTATTTTGATAATTAAAATATCTTGGCTGATATTTTTAGGATATTTTCATGGGTCCCAATAACACGTGTACGGTGTGGGTTCACCAGCCAATGAGGTGATGCCACCTCACACTAGAAATTTGCATAAAAACCCCTAAAATTCTATAAATTGCAAATAGGTCCTAAAATTGGTATTTTGCATAATTACGCAATTTGTCTGATTAAAAACACTGATTCCTAAAAATACTGAATTGTACAGAAATGAGGGAGAAAGCTAGGGAAGTGCCTTGGGGGTGTGGGGGTGAGCCTGGGCAGGGGCAGGGCCTGGTTCTTTGGGTGATACGGGTCACCGTATTTATTATTTAATAAATACAGCGCACGGTGTTCTCTAATTATTTAGAGGCAGATAGGGCCATAATTTTACTACGGTGTTAATATACTAATTGTAGTATATTCAAAGTAGAATATTAACGTATTTTTGTTTGGGCAAAACAGGTGCATGTTGGGCCTCAAATCCCTAGGGGTACTGAGATGGGTAAAGAGCAGAAAATTAAATAGGAAATAAATACTGACGTTTGTAACGATATTTGTGCGTCTCAAACGAGGCTCAAAATAAAGCATCTGGGAGTTGCACAAAATTCAGGAAAATAGTCTAACATGTCTAGGACAGGTATGTGAACTTGTTTGGGTTTAACAGCTAGTGTAATGCTCTATTTAATTGTGTGATGGACAGGTGTACAAATCAATAGGATATGTAAGCAAAATAAATTTTTAAAAAGTTGCAATAATTCTAATTAGCTAAACATAATCCTAAATTACTGAAATCTGGTCGAGGGAGTTTACAATCTACCCTTCTTAGAATATTTTGTCCTCGAAATAAAAACAGACATATAATGAGAATGTAAGATTGATTTAAAATATTAGGACATACCCTGGTTTGGAAATAGATGGGGGAAACGCTGTCGAATATCCTCTTCTCGTTCCCAGGTTGATTCACCTGGTGCATGATGTCTCCATGCAACACGAACTAGAGGGATAGTCTGGCCTCGCAACACCTTCTCGCTACGATCTAGGATCTTTACAGGTTCCTCCTGGTACGATAGGCTTGGGCCGACGGTGATCTCTGAATGGTCCAGTACATGACTCGGGTCTGGAATGTATCTCCTCAGCTGAGATACGATAGGCTTGGGCCGACGGTGAGGTAAGACTAGCTTGTAGGCAACTTCTCCGATGCGTTCTAATACATCGAAGGGTCCAATGTACCTTGGACTCAGTTTTCCTCTTGCTCCAAATCTGATAGTTCCTCGGGTAGGTGAGATTTTCAAAAACATATGCTCTCCTACTTGGAACTCTAGAGGTCGTCGGTGTCTGTTGGCCCAGTGCTTCTGTCTGTCTTGTGCAGCTCGTAGGTGTCTTTGTATCTTCTTTACTTTCTCCACCGTACGAACAACCAATTCCGGTCCCAAGATCTGTCTTTCGCCAACATCGCTCCAGCATACTGGGGAACGACATTTCCTGCCATACAAAGTTTCAAAGGGAGCCATTTGAATGCTCGCTTGATAGCTATTGTTGTAGGAAAATTCCACCAGGTGCAAATGATCTTCCCATGATCCGCTGAAATCAAGCATGCAGGCTCTCAGCATATCTTCTAGTGTCTGGATGGTACGTTCTGATTGGCCATCTGTCTGTGGGTGGTACGAGGTGCTGAACTTAAGGCGGGGTACCAAGACTTTCTTGCATACTTCGCCAAAAGTAAGATGTAAACCTCGTATCTCTGTCAGACACTATGCTGACTGGTACTCCATGCAGACGTACTATCTCCTTCATGTACATGTCCGCCAAGACTTCGGTAGATTGTCCAACTCTGAAAGGTAAGAAGTGAGCAGCCTTTGTGAGGTCTATCTACGATCACCCATACAGCATTACGACCACTGGGACTTCTTGGGAAGCCCGTAACAAAGTCCATCGTAATGTGTTCCCATTTCCACTCGGGTATTGGGAGGGGTTGAAGTAGACCTGCCGATCTCTGATGTTCAGCCTTGACTTGCTGACACACCAGGCACTTTGCCACAAAGCGTGCTATCTCTCGCTTCATTCCATACACCAGTAGTATTGTCGTAGATCTCTGTACATCTTTGTGCCACGTGGATGTATAGAGTATGTTGAGCTGTGAGCTTCTGATATTAGCTCCTCACGAAGTTCTCTATTTAGAACATAAAGACGTTCTCCACATCTTAGAGTCCCATCTTCGTGTATGCGATATCCCTGTCTGGATCCAGCCTCGGTTCTTTGTCGTAGCCTCTGAAATCTTGCATCTGTTGGTAGTGCAGCTTTGATTCTTTCGACCAATGTTGATTGTAGCTGGTAGTTTGATAATTGGCCGTCAATTCCTGGCATAATGACTTCTATTCCCAACTTTTCTAGATCTTTCAATAGACCTGGTTGGGTGATCATAAAGAATGCCGAGGGTCTTCTGCTTAGTGCATCAGCTACTACATTAGCCTTTCTTGGATGGTACTGCAGATCGATCTCGAAATCCGTCATCACTTCGAGCCATCGTCTTTGTCTTAGGTTCAGGTCCTTCTGAGTGTAGACGTATTTCAGACTCTTGTGATCGGTGAATATCTCTACTCGTTTGCCGTATAGATAATGTCTCCATAGCTTTAGGGCGAAGATGACTGCGACAAGCTCCAAGTCGTGAGTGGGGTAATTCTTCTCATGAGTCCTCAGTTGACTTGAGGCATAAGCTACAACCTTTTCATGTTGCATTAAGACACAACCCAATCCTTTCCCGGATGCATCGCTATAGATTACGAAACCTCCGGATCCAGATGGTATAGTCAAAATGGGGGCAGTAGTCAGACGCTTCTTCAACTCATCGAAAGCTGTCTGGCATTCCTCAGACCATATGAACTCCTGATCCTTGCGGGTAAGATGGGTAATTGGCTCCGCGATTCTTGCAAAGTTTTCTACGAACCTCCGGTAATATCCGGCAAGTCCTAGAAAGCTTCTCACTTCTGAGACGTTGGTCGGGGTTGGCCATGTCTCTACAGATGAGATCTTTGCTGGGTCCACCGAGATGCCTTCTCCTGTGATCACGTGTCCATGGAAAGCGACACGATCAAGGAAGAACTCGCACTTGCTTAGTTTAGCATAAAGGCTCTCACGTCTTAGCATCTCTAGCACTAGTCTCAAGTGCTCTTCGTGCTCCTCGTGGCTTTTTGAATACACCAAGATGTCGTCGATGAAGACTACCACAAACTGGTCCAGATATTGGTGGAAGACTCTGTTCATCAGATTCATGAATACGGCTGGTGCATTAGTCAGTCCAAACGATATTACCAGGAACTCGTAATGACCATAGCGAGTCCTGAATGCTGTCTATGGAATATCCTCTCACCATACCTTGACCTGATGATAGCCTAATCTCAAGTCTATCTTTGAGAATACCACTGCTCCCGTCAGTTGATCGAACAGATCATCGATCATCGGCAAGGGGTACTTGTTTTTTATTGTCAAAGCGTTGAGGGCTCTGTAATCAATACACATCCGATATGTTCCGTCCTTCTTGGGTACAAAAAATACTGGTGCTCCCCAGGGAGATGCACTAGGACGAACAAATCCTTTGATTTACAATTCTTCAAGTTGCAGCTTCAGCTCGTCAAGCTCCTTCTTCGCCAGTCGGTACACATTTGAGGATACCGGTGCAGCTCCGGGGTATCAGCTCAATAGTGAACTCTACTTCTCTGTCAGGCGGTAGGCCTGGCAATTCCTTCGGAAATACGTCTTCAAATTCTGCAATGATTGCTGGGGGTGCTATCTCCATTGCCATGTAAGCTCTAGGAGTCTGACCTACTCCTTGCTCGATGGTACCTCGTACGAATTCGAACTCCGGGTGTCCTGGTGGTCTAAAGGTGACACTACCTTTTCGGCAGTCTAGGATAGCATTATTCTGGATTAACCAGTCCATGCCTAAGATAACGTCAAAATTTGGCATTGGGAGTACCAGAAATCGCGCTCTTAGCTCTCTGCTAAAAACGACTATCGAGCATGTTTCAATAATGTTGGTAACTGGAACAATACCTCCTCCGGTAAGAATTTTCCAGCACTTAGGTAGTGGGGAAGTGACTAGTTTGTGCATGGCTACAAAATTAGTAGATATGAATGACAGGGTTGCGCCATAATCAAATAATGCGGTTGCAGGCAATGATGCAACTAAAATGGTACCTGTGATGGTTTCACCTTCGGGTTCTTCGGCAACTGCAGCTAAAGCAAAGGCCTGCCCGTGCCTTTGCCCTCCAGATTGTTGTCTGGCCTTGTTGAACTGGCTTTCCTGGGTAGCCAGGGGTACTCCCTCTGATATCCTCCAGAGGTTGAGGGATGTGTACCTCCAGTTGAGGTCTGCGTCTTCTGGGCTGGTGCTCCATCTTTGCGTTGTGGGCAATCCCTTGCCATATGCTGGCTAGCTCCACATACAAGGCATAGTCAGTTTTTCTTTCTGCAGTCTTTGATATAATGCCCCTTCTTGCCACAATAGTGACAAGTTGGGAGCTCCTTCTTCTGATATGGTCCCGTCGTCTGCTGCGTCTGATTTTGTGGACGACGGATAGGTCCTCCTGCTCCTTGCTAGTTTTTGGCCGGGATGTTTGGATTAGAGCGTCTCGCTCCTCGGCCAATAGCTTCTTGCACTCTCGCTTCTGTAAGAACCTCCTCGTAGGAGATCCCTCGCCTGAGTTATTGTATACCTCTGGAGCTCGAAGGTGAGGCCGTGGTGGAACCTCTTTGCCTTCTCCAGCTAATTCGGCATCAAGTTGGCACCGAAATGACTCAGTCTGCTGAACTCTGCGTCGTAGGCATCAACAGTCATATTTCCTTGTTCCAAGTGCAGGAACTGGGAGTATAGGGCATCTCAGACTGTTGTGGGGAAGTACTTGGCATTGAAGTGCTCCAAGAATTGTTCCCAAGTCTGATCTTTGCCGACGCTACGCTCTATCAAATCCCACCAGTGATGGGCGTTGCCTAAGAGTTGAGCTCTCACGGCGGTCATCCACAGGTCGGGGGAAAGTTGTGAGCCTTCCAGCAGCATTTCTGTGTTGGAGATCTAGTCTGAGATCTCCTTTGGGGTTTCGCTGCCTTTAAAGGTTTTCGGGCTCATCTGGCGGAAGTCTCAGACTGTGCCCACTGGTTGGACAGGTGCTGGTGCGGGGGCAGTGGTTCTCTCCAAAGCCGTCATCAAGGTCTGTCTCAAAGCTTCAGTCTGTTGCCCACTGAGACTATCTCAGGGCTTCAGTCTGTTGCCATTGAGTTTGCAACATGGCCTGGAGGAACTGGAGCATTTGAGGTTGGCCCTCCAGCTGTGGCATTAGGGCAGGAAGGGCTGGAGGTGGAGGTAGTGGTGTCTCCGCCTGCGGTGTTGGGGCCTGGGAGGTTTGCCCTTCATGCTGGGCTGGTGTTCCTGTCTGGGCAGGATTCTGGTGAATGTACGGGGTCGCCGGGTAGACCAGCATCTTTCTAGGAGATTGGTCTCTCGGGGTGGTCGGGGGTTTCTTGGACATCGGGCGAGGGGTCTGTTGCTTGGTCAGCCCCATCAATCGCATGTCCACCGGGTATGTCCATATTTCTGAAGAAGATAAAATAATTAGAAAAGCACAAGGAATTAATAATTGATAATCAAGAAGGATGCAAAATTTGATGAAGTCAGTATGGATGAGACCTAGTATTTCTATCTCATTGCAGGCTTGCTGGGCATATCATCATACCACTAGCAATAAACTAGACCTGCATGGACCACCACTAAAACCATGTCACGCCCCAGTCCCAAAAATATAAGGAACTAGGCCACGTGGCATTGTCCAGCTGACACGTCACTAAGGGTTTAATCCATTTTTATGGACCCAAAGGAACGTGCTACGCTGTCCTAAAATACTACAAGTCTAATACAGGTAAATCTATCTCATCCACAGAAATATCAGGAAATAGTGTTGAATATATATAATGCTGCGTCTGAAAATGTCATAGTACACATCTTGTGGGAACAAGCCCACTACAAAAAAATAATAATAGTACAAAAAATAAGATAGACTAAAGTATCGTCTATCTAGGAAAACAGCCTCCATCTCTAGATTGTACGAGCCTCTAGGATCAGGTAGATTCTGATGGTGTCTCCTCTAGCTCTTCCTCTGTGGCATGCCTGGGTCTCCTGTCCAGGCCCATATACCGTAGGGTAGAAGCCTCATCTAAATCTGGAAGGGAACCAGGTCCTCAGTGGGACATAACAAGATACAGAAAAACAACATGCCATGTATGTAAATACTGAATAAATAAATAAATACATGGTGCTAACCATCTAAGTGAATGCAAGTAAAGACCTTGTAGTACGCATGGGAAAGTGTTAGGCTTGACATATGCTGACTTAATTCACCAATCGTGTTGACTGGCTAGT